>JACEFZ010025705.1:362500-390755 GCA_014155875.1 Cepaea nemoralis
CTCTCTCTCTCTCTCTCTCTCTCTCTCTCTCTGTCACACACAAGTACACACATTCCATGGGAATCAGTGTTCGTTGTCAATCGAGGTGTTGTCCCTTGCTTATACGACCCAGGTAAATCCTTTGTACTGACCTTCTCCCGACCCAGCGAACGGAAAAATAAATCCTTCGTACCTGTAAACGACAAAGTGTGAGGGGTTTTCTATTAAATGGTTTGGGTTGAATGTGAACGAATGATTACTCAACAACCATATGTAGGTTGTTACACCTTGCCAAGACTATAAAGCTGTTACACTTGCATAAAATGTATATGCTTTATTTGTTTATGTAAAAAGACATTGTTTTTGTATAAAATAAACGTATATATATATATATATATATATATATATATATATATATATATATATATATATATATATATATATATATATATATATATATATATCAGGTCTTAGTCAGATATGACTGAGCTACCGTATAACAGTAGACGATTGTCACAGCCTCACATAGGGGCGGTAACCAACATACAGTAAGAGATAGTGGCGAAGGGCTAAAACTCCCGCTCAAGGGAAAGAAGTGAGTCACTCGAAGGCTTGAAGAATCCAGAGCCTTCTCGAAGGACTGGTCAGTGTGTCCACTGTCCCGTGGACACTGACGTGGCCCGCCGATTACGGGGTCCACGAGATACTCGGATAGAGTTACCACCCGTGTCGGATTGCGACACGTGTGGAACGGCAGAGACAGACTGGACATCGGAGAAGCAACAGGGCTTACCTTAGGGGGACTTGATAGTTCAGACCCATGTGTATTTAAGGGTCGTAGACATATGCTAGATAGTTGCTTAGAATTGTTTGTTATAATCATGTGTGATGTACAACCTCTGTGATACGCAACTTGTCAAGTGCGGGCTTGTCAAAACCCACTTCGCCAGCGCACTGTATATATTATATAATAAATGTTGCTATGTTGTATCTAACGGAGTTTGTTGCCTGTGTGAGCCCGAGTTCAGATCCCCTAGAGATCTAAGACTGTAACAGGCTATTTGGGGGCCAAGCCGGTTTTGGCACAAGCTTTACGTTCAGACAGCTCTTGGTTGCCAAGTAAAAAAAAGAAAAGTTAAATTATATCAAATTTCATACAGAACAAGTTTTAAAAATAACTTTGCAGCTATCTAGTAATGAACTAGTATTAGTCCCTCTTCAGAAACATTTCAAATGATGTTAATATTATAAAATTTGACATGACTGTGACATTTACGTGACTGTTACTAATTTTTTTTTATTCCAACAGCAGATTGTTCCGCGAGTTATCGGGTGTACGTATCCTATCCTCCAACAGTGGCGAGAGAAGAAGACTACATTCGCAAGTTCAGGGAAAATAAGATGAGTTTCATATCATGCTCATTGCAACCCTAAGCGGTACTTACCATCATCCATTCATGTAACATTTTTTCTATGCATTGATTTGTATGTATATTCATAACCTCATAACCAACATAACTTTTCATGTGTATTTGCTCATGTAAACATTAAGGGAAATAACTAAATTTTGTATTTCCGAACTATTTTCTAAGGGAGTTAATTTCAAGAAAGTTAACAACAACTAAACGACAAAATGTCAACGTTAGAACAATGTATTGAGTTAGGTATTAGATTAGGATATAAAGAGGAGAAACTGTCAGAATGGGCACAAAAGACGCATTCAGAAAATATTGCACGAGAAGAAAGAGCAATAGAACGAGAAGAGAAAAAAATGCAACTGCAAGCTGAAGAAAAGAAAATGGAACTGCAGGCTGAAGAAAAGAAAATGCAACTGCAGGCTCAAGAGAAGCAAATGGAGCTGGAGGCCGCTGCCAAACAAGCCCAATTAAATGCGGATACACAAATAAGACTAAAACAAATGGAAATTGATTCCAACTTAGAAATGTCAGTAAACAAATTGAGAAGTAAGGAAGAGGAACAAAAATACAACAAATATAAAGGCCTCGTTAAAGCATTCTGCTCAGGAGATTCCATCAGCGCTTACTTAGAAAACTTTGAGTGTTTAATGACCTACCATAAGGTCGCAAAAATCGACTGGTCATTTATTTTGATGAGAAATTTAGCTCTTGAACCCTTAAAAGTAATAGAAACAGTTCCGCAAGATATGAGGAAAGATTATGATTATTTAAAGCAAAGAATACTTCAACATTTCTCACTAGATACAGCAGACTATCAACAACAGTTCGCAAAATTAGCCCCACAACCTAATCAAACCTTCATAGACTACGTGTCTACAGTTCAGGATATATGTACAAAGTGGATAACCTCAGCAAAAACAAATAACAACCATGACAAACTGAAAGAACTCATTATAATTGACAAAATTATTAATACAATTCCAACACCTTTTTCTAAGTTTTTGAAACAAATGGATTGTAAAACTATCCAAGAGGTAGAAGCCAAGGGGAGCGCATTTTTTACAGCAAACCGCGATATTTTCCAGTTAAACATGAGCCAAAATGAAACAGCGGCAGTTATAAACACTAGATACTCAAAACCAACTGAAAATAAGTTCAAACAACGCTCGAAGTTCACAAAACCAGTCAAGTGCCAGTATTGTCATCTGACACACGAAGAGTACGCGATGTGCGACAAATCGCCGAATTATCCGCATCATCTCCAAATGATGGTGGAGAAACAAAAGAACAAGAGAAATGCGTACCAGAGAGCGGTCAAATGTTTTTTTTTGTTCCAGCTATGGACATTATTCCCGATTTTGTGAAGGGCGAAAGATAATGAAGCAGGCCAATGCCGCACTAATTGACACTTCCTCAGAGGAAGAGATTGAACAACTGAACGAATGTGACAACCAGAATGAAAGTTTGAGTGAGCTAGGGAATGCAGTGCAAATCATTGACACCATTACAGATAACAAATGTAACACCTGTAGAAAATTTCAGCTTGATACAACGTTGTTATGCGGCCACACAATCCCAGTTTCTAACGAAATGGCCAACTCAGCCTTATCATCAACAGGCAAATTAAATTTCACAACAGGTTTTGTAAATAACAAAAAGTGCACATTAATACGCGATTCCGGCGCAACTCTCTGTGGAATTAAGAAAACATTAGTGAACGACAAAGACTACACACACAAATACGTAACTTGTCGCACATTCGCAGGCACGATCGAAAGATACCCCCTAGCACTTGTCGAAATTCGCACACCGTTTATATCAGGACTAGTATTGTGCGCAGTACTAGAAAATCCTGTCGCTGAGATTATCCTTGGGAATCTGCCCAACATAAGATCTTGCTCTGAAAAGGAAATCAGAGATTGGGAGCAGAAAAACTGTATCCAGAACCCAAACAGCGATTCTAAAGGGAAACACCACGCGTGCTTGTCTCAAACTGCCAAAAGCACAAGGGAGACAACCAATGACGTAATTCAAAATGAATTCACCGAGGTGCATAATGCAGGGGCGGTTGAATCTGTCAGTGATATCACCAACTTAAAACCTCGAACTGAGGATGCCATCGATCCACAAATTACCAAGCCTGTAGATGTGCAACAACACACACAACAGACTAATGCAATAACACGACAGACAACACACAAAACCCACACCGACCAACTTCAGGAGTCACTAGAAATCATATTACCTAACACTACCGCCACTAATTTTGGAGAAGAACAGAAAGCAGATCCTACACTTTCCCAATATTTTCGGTTAGTAGGACTTAAACCAAAATTGACTAAAAATGCTTCATGGACATTTAGAATAAAGAACAATGTTCTAACTAGATTATACACCAGAGATCAGACCACGATACAGCAAGTAGTTCTACCCCAATCACATCGTGAGAAAGTACTAAATATAGCCCATGACTCACCTTTCGGAGGTCATATGGGTTACGAAAAGACTAGAGCCAGAGTCCTGACCCAATTTTATTGGCCTAAATTTTGCCAAGACATAAAAACCTATTGTAGATCATGTGATACATGTCAGAAACTGGTTAAAAAGGGAAAAAACCCTACGGCAGAAATTCAATCAACCACAACTGCCTCGAGGCCATTTCAAATCGTGGCAGTTGATTTAGTAGGTCCTTTGAATCACATCTCAAACAAAGGAAATAGATATATTTTTACACTTATTGATCTATGTTCGAGATGGCCAGAAATGATTCCATTAAAATCTATCTCCTCTAAGGATGTGACGGACGTATTTTTACAGATATTCTCCCGTTTTGGCTTCCCGGAGAAGATAATTTCAGATAGGGGAACGGAGTTCATATCTAATGCCACCCAATCGGTAACTAAGTTACTAGGCATAAAACAATGTTTCACCAGTCCATATCGACCGGCCGCGAATGGAATTTGCGAAAACTAAATGGGGACCTGAAACATATGTTATCCAAAGTGACAGCTGAAAATCCAGCCGATTGGGATATACTTCTCCCAACGGTGCTGTTCGCATATAGAGAAGTCCCACAATCAAGCACAGGGTTCTCTCCGTTCGAATTGATATATGGAGCGAACCCAAGAGGACCTCTCACTATTTACAAAGATATAATATCACAACCTGTAAATACCCAATTACCAATTTCCACCTATGATTTAGTCACTGACACCAGAGACAAAATCATTCGATCCTGTATACTGGCCAGAACATCATTACAGGAGAAAGGTTTTAGGTACAGGCAGTACGCCAACAAAGGTGCAAAAACGATTGTATTACAACCAGATCAGGATATTTTACTATTGCTACCTGACAAGAGAGATTTACTATCAACCTCTTGGCAGGGACCATTTAAAATTGTGAGAAGAATTTCGGAAGTTGACTACGAAATTTCTTTGAATGGAAAGTTGAAAATATTCCATGTAAATATGTTAAAACCATACTATTCTAGAAATGACAGTGACACGAATAAGCAGACGCAGATGACAGATAACAGAAACGAAACGACAATTACCCAACTGAATGACACCTCGACAAACGAAGCATCGTTAACGACTCATTCTTGCGACAACGAAGACGACGAAAACATATTTACAGTACCGACAATATGGGATGACGACAACGACGACCAATTTGACGACACATTGACAACTATTAGTCTCGACGACGACGACAATGACATTGAAGACAATTTACAAACAGTAGCATCAGTAATAAATCAGACGGACGTAGACAATACGGAAATTCCAGTACCAATTATGAATGACGACAGTAGCATGAAGGACATACAAATCTCTGACACTTTGACACAACGGCAGCGACAAGACATTTTGTCTCTCCTTAACGACTATAAAACTATCTTCTCAAACAAACCTGGACGGACTGACAAAATAACACATTCAATTGTGTTGACAGATCTGACACCGATCAAATGTAGACCATATTCTATTCCTTTGCATTATAGAGCAAATTTAGACAAAGAAATTTTGGATTTAGAGAAAAATAGAATAATACAGAAATCTATGTCCCAGTATTCTTCGCCAATTGTCCTGGTGAAAAAGAAGGACCAAACGATTCGTTTGTGCATAGATTACAGAAGGTTAAATACGATAACCACAACAGACGCAGAGCCAATGAACAGCTGTGAAGACCTCATTTTGAATATGTCTCAATCATCCTTATTTTCTAAGGTTGATTTGGCGAAAGGTTACTGGCAAGTGCCACTACACCCTTCTTCAAGACATATAAAAGCATTCGCTACACCTCTTGGGTTGTACGAATGGAGATATCTTCCATTTGGTCTCAAGAACGCTCCCGCCACATTTGTTAGGTTAACTAGATTGTTATTGCACGGCATTAAGGACGTGCAATCTTATATTGATGATATATGCATTCATTCTTCTAATATGACTTCTCACTTACTTACACTCCAACAAGTCTTTAACCAAATCTTTCTTTTTGGACTTACTATCAAACCTTCCAAGGTTGAAATAGGCTATAAGCAGATAGACTTCCTTGGTCATAGAATTTCTGAAGGCAAACTTTTGACAGATGATAAAATTGTATCGAAAATTCTCAACCTAGAAATTCCTACTACAAAGAAACAAGTTAGAAGCTTATTAGGTCTCATAAACTATTATGCCAAGTTTATCCCAAACTGGGCAGAACTCACATCAGTTTTTTCTAATCTGTTGACAAAAGATCATCCAGAAAATTTTTGTAAAAGTACCCGCTTAGAGGATGCAATGTGCAGATTGAAATCCATTTTTTCTAAGCCACCAGTATTAAGATTACCAAACATAGATATACCCTTTATTTTGACCACAGATTCGAGTGCTATCGCAATTGGAGGTTGCCTGATGCAAGAGGTATGTGAGGTTTATTTCTAGGGGTTACATCTGTTAGAATGTAACACCCACTTCAGAGGAATTTAATTGTCTGAGGAATATTATCAGGGTAAGCCCTAAGGGGATGGGTTCCTATCCTCTATCAAGATCACCTTCTGGAAGCTAAATTTTATTGGCTCGTGCCCCCACGTGAAGATACTAAAGATGTTTTGTATCCACACGAATTAATTAAGAAAAAAATATATAGATATAAGTTTAAGCTTCTTGGAAAGGTGTGGAGACCACGGACTGTTGCCACTATCCCAAAATTGGATGCCCTTTTCTATCACTGGGGAAAAGGTGCTAGTGTGCAGGTGTCCGCCCTCATATGGTCTAAATTAATATGGTCACATATGATTTATAATACACAAGTATTTGATAGACCAGACCAACAATATCATGACAAACCATTCACAGTATAAACAGGACATACAGTGACATCACATAATATTTGTGTTTACAAACAATATGTAAGAATCAATCAACAAATGGTCTGGTAACATAAAGTGTAATAAATCAAAAAATATGACAACCAAATATATTCTTCACATTGATTACATCTCTGGAGAAAACATTGTCAGGTTCACATGGAATATCAACTGAGGTAACTGCATAATTGTGGAAACACAAATAGTGAAATCATCCACATCATTACAATATCATAATGTATAACAAAGTACTACCAAAAGTAATAAAAAAGGATATTCATATATTTGATGCAGTTGATATCTGCCGGTAGGTACTTCGGTGGGTTTAAGATTCACATGGATGCAGGTCTCTTCCGGGGAACCAGTTTTCTCTCAAGGGGTCATCATCAAAGTGAGTGAGGAATGGTAAGGTCTTCAATTTGGATCTAACATCAGGAATTCTCACTGGGTTCATGGGTTACATGGGTGAGATCTTGGTAGGATGGGGGTGGTGGATGATGCAAGGAAATGGGCTGTATTAATATTTGGGCTTGCAAAAGATGGACATGACATACAAGTTTACCGCCCTCAGCAACCAAGACCGCATCTTCACAACCGTAGGCTTTCGGTTAAGCGCCCCATCTGATGGTCCAAACAAAATACAACTTCATAAGCATTTGCCTACAATTTACATATCAGTAAATCATAAAACCTGTCATGAAACAATAAAACAAAATAACAAAATAAAGACCAAAAAAAAAAGAATAAGACAAGAGAGGGAAGCATGTGTCTCCTCAATAGTGAGAGCACATCCCTCTTATCTGTATAGATGGCATTCAATCCATCATATCATGCTGTATGGTCCTGATGGGATCAACTCTGGGTGCAACCAGGACAAATAAAAATATAATAGTCATAACTTTAAGACCAGGGAGTCTGATTGTGATCAGGTCATCTGGTTATTTTAAATTAAGTTGATTCAAAGTCATCAGGATGTAACAGACATGTTTGTAAAGAAGTTATCTTGTGGTAGAGGCATGATGTGATTAAGATCAAGGTATATTGTGATGAAAGTGGGTTGAACTAGATGCATACTATGGTAGATGCATGGGAAAGGTGCATGTAGTGACACTTCCTAGTAAGCCAGAGATAGGTTGAGACTGTTGCTTGATAAGACAGGGTGTGGTGAGATGGATGTAAGTTGAGTTAAGGGTCAACCTTATAAAATCATCATCATCACTGTCATCATCAGGTGCCTGTAAATAAGCTCATACTATTTTCTCTGGGTTCAGCTTGGATCTCCAATGCCTATCACCATCATCATCATCCTCAAGTGTTGAGAGTTAATTGTCCACCATATAATCTCATCAACATCATCATCATCATGTATTGATATAACTGCCTTTATACGCGTTATGTATTTAGCATACGCACTGGTTTAAACAAAACAAGTATGGTCATTCCCCGCGGTCTCTTCTAAACAAAGGGCTGCGGGATGACATTGTTAAACCACCCAAGATTTCAGGTTATCTCATGCACACAGACAGAAATGGGCTGTTTTCCAATCATATTTCAGAACATAAATGGCATGCCCTTGACCGTAAGAACCACCTAATCATCATATGACTACGTAAGGTTGTCGGTGTGTGCAACGTCCGGCTAACATTTGGGTATATGGTGCAACTCTTATTAATTAGCATTTATTCTCAGAACAACCATGACAATTTCACAAACCATATTCAGGGGGAAAATGTGAATAAAAGAATAACCAGATATATACATCCCTACAGGTGTGAGTCAGTGTAAATGGTTTTAAAGAGATAGACTCTTAATCTACATTTCCTCTGTGAAAGCATCAATGTTCAGCAAGTACATTTGAAAAGCACATTATTCATATATTGAGAAAAGTAAATATATACATTGTAAAAGAATAGAAGGGAATCTTCTTCCTTGGCATATTGTCACAAAATATACAGAAATCTTCTTTTAGTCGCATATGTAACCGACTATAAAGAGATATAGTGATATACTTTAGTAGCACGTGTTAACAAAATAGAAATATTCTTTTGCCACACATGGCAACAGAATGAAACACCAATACTCCTTAGCCACATGTGAAAGAGTATAAAGAAATATTACTTTAGCCGCATATCGTGAAAGAATTAAGAAATATTCTTTACTAGTAGATTGCCACAAAATGTAAGGAAATATTCTTTAGTAGTCAATGACAACAGAGTATCTAGCTGAAGTTTCTACTAACAAGTGCAGTAAACAGAAACATGGCGCTTGTTTTCAATCCCACAAGAACACAAAGTTAGACTATGATCATTTGTAAACATTTTAAACAGTACATCAGTATTATAATAAATATACCCATTGTATTACCTTACTTTAAGAATTGGTTGGTCACACAATGAAGTTTGGCCTGCTTGAAGGACCCAGAACACCTTCTAGGCTTGAACACACCATGTGAACTTACAATCTAAAGTGAGAGTCATATTTCCTGTTCCCCCACAATTGTGCCTAGCGGCTTCCGCTTGCTATTTCCGGCAATAGGCATGTTTTGACGTCTCTGCGCAACGCAAAAGTATGGCGTGTCGTTTTTATCAGAACTATGAAGTTGAAGGCTGTGAGTTGGCTGGGAATATCTCACAAGGCTCCCATCCAAAGACAGTTCTTATCGAGGAGAACTGGTAGAACAGACACTCACGGGTTTCCGACTCCTCTTCTGATGCTTCCGGTCTCCCATGTTTGGTACTGTCTCCTCCTCTAATGATTCATCCGGAACAGGATGTCGACTCAAGAAGTCTGCTCCCACATTAAGTTTCCCAGGTACATACTCAATTTGGAAAGAATATGGCTGTAAGAGCAATGACCATCTCATGAGCCTTGCATTCAAATTCCTTGAGGCTGCCAAGAACATTAAGGGTTGATGATCACATTGTACTACAAAATGTTTTCCGTACAAATACGCCTGAAATTTCTCCACTGCCCATACCAGAGCGAGGCACTCCCTTTCGATAACCGCATAGTTCTTCTGAGCTGCATTCAGCTTCCTACTTGCATAGGCCACTGGAAAGAGTTCTGATTGGTCATCTTTCTTCTGAAGCAGGGTCGCACCAACTCCGATGTTGCTCGCATCTGTTCGAAGCGTGAAGGTACGGTTGAGATCTGGCAACTGAAGAACTGGTTTATCAGTCAATGCTTTCTTGAGAGCTGTATAAGCCGCTTCACATTCAGCTGACCATTTGACTATCTCTGGGTTTCCTTTCCTAGTAAGATCAGTTAAAGGAGCCGTCAGAGAGTTAAAGTCCTTGATGTATCTTTGGTAGAATCCACACAAGGATACGAATGATCTAACATCCTTCTTGGTTCTTGGGCGTGGTGCCTTCTGGAGTTTCTCAACATTGCCTTCATGTGGAGTCATGAATCCTTGAGAAATCTTATGACCAAGAAAATCCAACTGTTTGAATCCTATCTGACACTTCTTTGGCCTTGCTGTCAATCCAGTTTCTTTTAATCGTTTGAATAGAAGATGCAGAGCTTCTACGTGTTGATCAAACGTCTCAGTTGCTATTAAAATGTCATCCATGAAATTACTAATTGCAGGATGATGTAATGGTTCAAGTAACTGCCTCATCATTCGTGTAAAAACACTGGGCGCGTTACTTAATCCAAAAGGAAGAACATTAAACTCATAGTGTCCATCAGGGACGCTGAAAGCTAACCATGGTCTAACTTCCTGTTTCACTGGAATCTGATAATAGCCCTTACTGAGATCTACTTTAGTGAAGTATTGGGCTGAGCTGAGACGGGTGAAGAGTTGGTTCTGATCCGGTAGTGGTTCAGCTTGAAACTCAGTCATAGCATTGAGCTGTCGATAGTCGATGCACAATCTATGTTCTCCACTTGGTTTTCTCAGTAACACCACACTTGCACTGTAAGGGGACTCAGATGGTGAAATGATTCCAGCCGAGAGCATTTGCTGTATTTCTTCCTTCAAAATGGGTTGTTTGGCATATGGAACGGGATATGTTTTAGCACGCACAGGAGTAGGGTCTATTAGCCTTCATGTCAAACTCTACTAGATTTGTAAGCCCGGGATTGTCCGTAAGTACATCTGCATGTGTAGCCAAAAGATCCTGGATCTGCTTCTGCTGATCTGGTTTTAATGTAGGACTAATATCCACATCTTGAAAAGTTTCTTTTGCTTGCAGAGGGTATTCTACTCCCATAGTGTTCCCATGTTCCACTTCTGTAGCCACTGCCAATGCCATCAGATGCGCTGTGTCGGTGGTAGAGGGCCTTTCATTATATTTCCTTAGGAGGTTTATATGATAAACTTTCAACTTCCCTCTGATGGAAATTTTGTAATTAGTACGAGAAATCTTCTCAGTCACTACATATGGTCCTTTCCATCCGATTTGCAGCTTGTTCTGACTTGTAGGAAGTAGTAATAGCACTTTCTCTCCCACCTCTAATTCTCTATCCTTTGCCTTTCTGTTGAAGTAGCCTGCCATTTTACGCTTAGCTTGTTGTAGGTTGACAGACGCTAATCGCCATCCATGTTGTAGGCGGTTTTTCAACTCAGCAACATAAGAAGAGGCAGTCACCACTGTCTCGTCTACTTGATCCTCAGTCCATGTTCTAAGTAAAGCTTCAAGGGGTCCCTTAATTGGACGTCCAAACAACAAAGTTGCTGGAGCAATCCCAGTTGAGTGATGAGGTACTTCCCTATATGCAAATAAAGCTGCAGGTATGTACAAATCCCAATCCTCTGGTTTCTCCTGGGCAAGTTTTCTCAGGATAGTAAGAAGGGTGCCGTTCCAGCGTTCCACAGTTCCATTCCCGGCCGCGTGATATGGACTTATGCAGATCTGTCTGGATTGAAAAAGCCTAAAAACTTCTTCCATCAGCTTACTTTTGAACTGTGATCCATTATCAGTTAGGATCCTAATAGGAAATCCTAATCTGGTAAATATTCCAAGCAAGGCTTCCGCTACATGCTTCGAATCGCTTGAAGAAATTGGCACAGCTTCCGCCCACATGGAGCATGTGTCAACAAGCGTAAGAATAAATCGGTTTTTTCTCTTCGTCAGGTTGAGAGGTCCGACTATATCAATTGCCACTTTTTCGAATGGGGTACCGGATACAGGCATTTCTCTGAGTGTAACTGGGGCTGTCCAGTGTTTAGGAGCAACCTTCTGGCATTGCGGACAGGATTTTACAAAACGTTCTATGTCGGTTTGCATTCCAGGCCAGTAATAATGAGCTGAGATACGTTGTATGGACGCGTTAATTCCCATGTGCCCAGAAAAAGGTTGACTGTGTCCCATATCCAAAATTTGAGCTCTGTAAGCAGAAGGAACAACTAACTGGGCATGTTCCTGTCCTCCTGTTCCTGCCCTACGGTGAAGCAATCCATTCTTCATATACATCTCACCTTTGAGTGGGGGTGAGTGAGCTCTAGGCAGTTTGTTGAAACAAGGCGCCAAAGTGCTATCTGCTGCCTGGGCCTTCTTCAAATCCTCTGGGTGAGGATTATTTGGTATCGACTCTTCTGGAGCTGTTCTAGCTTGAAGTCTCGTTGTCATGGCTGAGACAATTCTAGGCTTTACTGGATCTCCTAAAAATAGATATCGACAACCAAGAATGACGGGGTATATGGGTTCTGAAAAGACTGCCGCCTTGATTTCCCCCTTCACATATCGTGAGTTGATGCTCACTTTTGCTACTGGAAATGACATTGGAGCTATGTTTTTCAAGGGTCCCTGTAGTTCGACTGTTTCCTCTGTTACCTGATCAGGGCTAACCAAAGAGGAAGATACAATCGCGTCAAATTGCAGTCCTGTATCGTAGAGACACATGACTGAAACTCCGTTGAGTTCAACGGATTCAACAACCGGAATTCTGGAATAAGTGTCTTCGTGGTTTTCCAAAGAAGTGCCACCAGTGCTCACCTTCTTATGTTCCGGTTCTGTCAAACAAGCTGCAGTTTTAGGAGTAGTTTCCCGCTTACACGCTTTCGTATGGTGTCCGGTAGTCCTACATTTTAGGCAATATGCTTTTCCCTCCTTCTGAGCCTGTTGAACTAAAGGTTGGACGGTGTTTTTCGCCTTGTTGTTTTTCTGGTTGGAGTGATTCTCAATTTTCTCCTTCTGCTTTTGAGATTTTTCCGGATGAGAAGAACTGGTCGTCCGACGAGTTGCTCCTACCTCCTTCTGAGATTTCTCAAATCTCTCAGCTAGGATGATAATTTCTTCTAGTCTTTCTGCCCCATTTTGTGTTAGAAAAGCCTTCATTTCTGTTGACATTTTCTCTTTAAGTTGGTCAATAATAATCATCTCCCTCAGGCCTATGTAGCTCTCATCAAACTTTCCTAATGAACACCACTTATTTACATAAGTTTTCATTCTCTCCACTAATTGCGCAAAGCTCTCCTAGGTTCTTTCTTCGTAGCCTTGAACTTATTCTTATAGGTGTCACCGTCAACTTCAAAACGGGCTAGCAATGCTGTTTTGAGGGCATTATAGTTGCGCTGTTCCTCCTGCGTCAATCTGGAGAACACTTCATACGCGTTGCGCCTCAAACCTTGGGATAATTTCACTGCCCATCTAGTCTCCTCCAACCCACAGGTGTAACACATCTGTTCAAATCTATCAAGATATGCTTCCAACTGATCTGTGTGTTCATTGAAGGGTTCAAGCGGGAATGACATTGCTCCAGTCTGTTGGTGAGTCACATCCAAATGAACATCTGTCGCTGGACTAGTTTGAGATGTAGACAGGGCAGTACTAACTCCCGTCTCCATTCGCAGAATTTCCTGCTCATGTTCCATCCTTTTTAATTCCAGGACATGTTGATATTCCCTTTCTCTACTCTCCCTCTCAGCCTGAAGTTTTCTCTCTTCTAAAAGAAGAGCATGTTGACGGTCTTTGTCCCTATTCTCTATTTCAGCCTGTAATCTCTCATGTTTCTCTATCTCATCTGAAACATATTTTGCCAACTCATTACCTGCCAGACTGCACAATTTGCCAGTCTCCATATGCTGGTTACGCAACTTGGCTAATTCAGCCATTCTTACCTACTCTTCTATATCTCGAAAAATCTGGGTGTTCTGGGGCCTCGATCAAGCTCAACCTCAGTGATCCCTTTTAGAAGATATAAAAATAGCATGCAAAAATGGGTTAGCAACACAATGTCACTAATTAATTTAACCAGTGCGCACCATATGCTCAGGTAATAATGGGAACTTATTCACTAAGAAGTTACACTCCTAAACTCTTTAGTCCTACTGGACCTAATAAGAGTAAATACCACACTCCCCCCTTCCTATATCAAGATCCACCACCTGTAATGAGATTTCCCTGTGTTAGAATCTTCCTGACTGAAGTCTTACTTGTGTTTGGGCTGCTAGGGGTTTAAATGTCCCTCTATAAGGATCCACACTAGTGAGGAGATTATAATTAATTCATTCCAGGACGAGCAAGTCCCACTTGTGAGGTTTATTTCTAGGGGTTACATCTGTTAGAATGTAACACCCACTTAAGAGGAATTTAATTGTCTGAGGAATATTATCAGGGTAAGCCCTAAGGGGATGGGTTCCTATCCTCTATCAAGATCACCTTCTGGAAGCTAAATTTTATTGGCTCGTGCCCCCACGTGAAGATACTAAAGATGTTTTGTATCCACACGAATTAATTAAGAAAAAAATATATAGATATAAGTTTAAGCTTCTTGGAAAGGTGTGGAGACCACGGACTGTTGCCACTATCCCAAAATTGGATGCCCTTTTCTATCACTGGGGAAAAGGTGCTAGTGTGCAGGTGTCCGCCCTCATATGGTCTAAATTAATATGGTCACATATGATTTATAATACACAAGTATTTGATAGACCAGACCAACAATATCATGACAAACCATTCACAGTATAAACAGGACATACAGTGACATCACATAATATTTGTGTTTACAAACAATATGTAAGAATCAATCAACAAATGGTCTGGTAACATAAAGTGTAATAAATCAAAAATATGACAACCAAATATATTCTTCACATTGATTACATCTCTGGAGAAAACATTGTCAGGTTCACATGGAATATCAACTGAGGTAACTGCATAATTGTGGAAACACAAATAGTGAAATCATCCACATCATTACAATATCATAATGTATAACAAAGTACTACCAAAAGTAATAAAAAAGGATATTCATATATTTGATGCAGTTGATATCTGCCGGTAGGTACTTCGGTGGGTTTAAGATTCACATGGATGCAGGTCTCTTCCGGGGAACCAGTTTTCTCTCAAGGGGTCATCATCAAAGTGAGTGAGGAATGGTAAGGTCTTCAATTTGGATCTAACATCAGGAATTCTCACTGGGTTCATGGGTTACATGGGTGAGATCTTGGTAGGATGGGGGTGGTGGATGATGCAAGGAAATGGGCTGTATTAATATTTGGGCTGGCAAAAGATGGACATGACATACAAGTTTACCGCCCTCAGCAACCAAGACCGCATCTTCACAACCGTAGGCTTTCGGTTAAGCGCCCCATCTGATGGTCCAAACAAAATACAACTTCATAAGCATTTGCCTACAATTTACATATCAGTAAATCATAAAACCTGTCATGAAACAATAAAACAAAATAACAAAATAAAGACCAAAAAAAAAAGAATAAGACAAGAGAGGGAAGCATGTGTCTCCTCAATAGTGAGAGCACATCCCTCTTATCTGTATAGATGGCATTCAATCCATCATATCATGCTGTATGGTCCTGATGGGATCAACTCTGGGTGCAACCAGGACAAATAAAAATATAATAGTCATAACTTTAAGACCAGGGAGTCTGATTGTGATCAGGTCATCTGGTTATTTTAAATTAAGTTGATTCAAAGTCATCAGGATGTAACAGACATGTTTGTAAAGAAGTTATCTTGTGGTAGAGGCATGATGTGATTAAGATCAAGGTATATTGTGATGAAAGTGGGTTGAACTAGATGCATACTATGGTAGATGCATGGGAAAGGTGCATGTAGTGACACTTCCTAGTAAGCCAGAGATAGGTTGAGACTGTTGCTTGATAAGACAGGGTGTGGTGAGATGGATGTAAGTTTAGTTAAGGGTCAACCTTATAAAATCATCATCATCACTGTCATCATCAGGTGCCTGTAAATAAGCTCATACTATTTTCTCTGGGTTCAGCTTGGATCTCCAATGCCTATCACCATCATCATCATCCTCAAGTGTTGAGAGTTAATTGTCCACCATATAATCTCATCAACATCATCATCATCATGTATTGATATAACTGCCTTTATACGCGTTATGTATTTAGCATACGCACTGGTTTAAACAAAACAAGTATGGTCATTCCCCGCGGTCTCTTCTAAACAAAGGGCTGCGGGATGACATTGTTAAACCACCCAAGATTTCAGGTTATCTCATGCACACAGACAGAAATGGGCTGTTTTCCAATCATATTTCAGAACATAAATGGCATGCCCTTGACCGTAAGAACCACCTAATCATCATATGACTACGTAAGGTTGTCGGTGTGTGCAACGTCCGGCTAACATTTGGGTATATGGTGCAACTCTTATTAATTAGCATTTATTCTCAGAACAACCATGACAATTTCACAAACCATATTCAGGGGGAAAATGTGAATAAAAGAATAACCAGATATATACATCCCTACAGGTGTGAGTCAGTGTAAATGGTTTTAAAGAGATAGACTCTTAATCTACATTTCCTCTGTGAAAGCATCAATGTTCAGCAAGTACATTTGAAAAGCACATTATTCATATATTGAGAAAAGTAAATATATACATTGTAAAAGAATAGAAGGGAATCTTCTTCCTTGGCATATTGTCACAAAATATACAGAAATCTTCTTTTAGTCGCATATGTAACCGACTATAAAGAGATATAGTGATATACTTTAGTAGCACGTGTTAACAAAATAGAAATATTCTTTTGCCACACATGGCAACAGAATGAAACACCAATACTCCTTAGCCACATGTGAAAGAGTATAAAGAAATATTACTTTAGCCGCATATCGTGAAAGAATTAAGAAATATTCTTTACTAGTAGATTGCCACAAAATGTAAGGAAATATTCTTTAGTAGTCAATGACAACAGAGTATCTAGCTGAAGTTTCTACTAACAAGTGCAGTAAACAGAAACATGGCGCTTGTTTTCAATCCCACAAGAACACAAAGTTAGACTATGATCATTTGTAAACATTTTAAACAGTATTATAATAAATATACCCATTGTATTACCTTACTTTAAGAATTGGTTGGTCACACAATGAAGTTTGGCCTGCTTGAAGGACCCAGAACACCTTCTAGGCTTGAACACACCATGTGAACTTACAATCTAAAGTGAGAGTCATATTTCCTGTTCCCCCACAATTGTGCCTAGCGGCTTCCGCTTGCTATTTCCGGCAATAGGCATGTTTTGACGTCTCTGCGCAACGCAAAAGTATGGCGTGTCGTTTTTATCAGAACTATGAAGTTGAAGGCTGTGAGTTGGCTGGGAATATCTCACAAAGTACAAGGAGTGAGACATCCTATACTCTACGTAAGCCGGAAGCTGAACAAGGCAGAGATCCATTATTCCATGGTGGAATTGGAGGCATTAAGTCTACTATTTTGTATGCGCCGATTATCTAAGTTCCTCTTAGGTTCCCATTTTGTTGTGCTAACCGATAACTCGCCATTGTTGGTACTTAAGCAAGGTGTTCCAAAAAACCATCGTTTACAAAGATGGTGTCTTCTTCTTCAAGATTTCGACTTCGAAATCCGCCATATCAGAGGCATTGACAACATTATTCCTGATATTTTATCGCGACAAACGAATGGGCCAGCAGAATAACATTAAGCACATTAATAATTCGCCATACAAGAAGCTGTGATATTTTTATTCTGTGGCATAGAACAGTGTAACTCTACACCTGTTAGAGAACTTTCATTTAGAAGTAATAACACCCCAGTGAATAGGTTACATACAACACCTAAAAACGTGAAACTTTTAGAACCTTATACTACCAATTACCAAAGCTCTAGAAACAATCCGAGCGATAGAGAATATATGTGAAAGCATGAAGAACACTTTATACTCGACATTAAGAACATTGCATACTTGCTGTTGCTAAGAAACTGTGCAAACAGCCAGAATAGAACTACGTCGAGTACAACATTCAAGAGACAGCCATATTATCCGTTAACATTCATGGCATGACACGCGGACAACAGGAGGACAACGCACACATCATCGTTGGATTTAGTTAATTAGTTAATTAATTTAGTAGTATTTAATATGTATTATACTTGTGTTGAATTATGTATATAAAATATGTCAACCTATAACTTGTAGATTTTCTACCATAATATTACAGGTATTTCCACTCATAGGCGAAATATTCTTCCTATGCAATTGTCTTTATTTAAATTATAAACCATTTTTCGAGTACTCGTACAAAAAGTACTTATTACCTTAAAGGGAACATATCGCCTAACCCGTTTTTCTAAGGGCAATAACACTTACCTCAACTTTACTTAGATATTTTAACGAAATACTATAGTGTATGAAAGATGTGTGAATGACAGGGTGAATGAATTAAATGAGAGAGCGATATACTGAGCGGACAAATTGTACGCAAAACGTATTTATTTTAATTTGTCTGCGTCTTTCATGTAAAATGTATTACCTGTCTAAATTGTTGATACATGTTTAGTATTTAAGACACTACATCTAAGCGCCACTGCTTGGAATGCCCGATCATGCATTACACACATTGGGGTAATTCATGACAAAGGATATCCCAACTCGTGACGCTTGGAGATAAACCACACATTGAGCACACACTTTATACAAAACTCAAAACTGAACACTAACAATTAAAATACAGTCACTTTATTAGAAGCAGCAACATATTAGTCAATACACTAACAAGCCAACAGGTACACAGGTAGTCAGAGGGGATAAAACAACAACGTAACTACATATTCAGCATTATACAACATACGAAAGTAAAAGTGTATTGAAATGCACACACAATACAAGATTTGCAAGTGCACTTAATTAGCCAAGACTTTTGTCTTGTTAATACTCTCGTACACAGAGTTTAATTATCTTGGTATCAAGTGGGATACTTGAGAAGGACGGGTTGTAAAAACAACTAGGAAACGTCCCGTAACTTCGGTCAGATAAGCATTTTTAAGGACACAGAAGAGAGAGACCTCTTCAGCAAATCATCGTGAAGTGGTGTATGGGAGAATACATGAGTGTTGATGCAGATATGTAGATTGCCAAGTTACTATCCACCAAACTACAAACACCGACTTTATGTGATTCTGTGACAGAATTAGTACAAAACTAATTACTTTATAATAACCCATCAAATCAGGGGGAAGAGGGGGACTCCTGTCACAGCCTCACATAGGGGCGGTAACCAACATACAGTAAGAGATAGTGGCGAAGGGCTAAAACTCCCGCTCAAGGGAAAGAAGTGAGTCACTCGAAGGCTTGAAGAATCCAGAGCCTTCTCGAAGGACTGGTCAGTGTGTCCACTGTCCCGTGGACACTGACGTGGCCCGCCGATTACGGGGTCCACGAGATACTCGGATAGAGTTACCACCCGTGTCGGATTGCGACACGTGTGGAACGGCAGAGACAGACTGGACATCGGAGAAGCAACAGGGCTTACCTTAGGGGGACTTGATAGTTCAGACCCATGTGTATTTAAGGGTCGTAGACATATGCTAGATAGTTGCTTAGAATTGTTTGTTATAATCATGTGTGATGTACAACCTCTGTGATACGCAACTTGTCAAGTGCGGGCTTGTCAAAACCCACTTCGCCAGCGCACTGTATATATTATATAATAAATGTTGCTATGTTGTATCTAACGGAGTTTGTTGCCTGTGTGAGCCCGAGTTCAGATCCCCTAGAGATCTAAGACTGTAACAACGATACTACCTGCTTTCTTAGCGCCGACGTTGGGCGGCGCTTACCACAACCCGACACCCCACATTGTGCCAACGGCTTCGGGCGGAAGAGTGCAACTGGGAGGGTACAAGCCTTACCCTGGTGCGAGGAAATGCAACCTAAAGACAAAATATCATGGCAGGGCAGACCAGGCCCTAAGCCTTGGTTGGCAGCTGGTCTAGGATCGAAGCTCCGACAGGCGGACAGTTAGAGCATTGCTTTGCTGATCCGGCAGCTTCTGCAGCTTGTCTTGTTCCAGATGTAGAGGTGTTACCTTTCATCTGGAGTGAACTCGGCAGCCGACAGAGGAATTATGCTGCATGGGCAACACATGATCTCTATATTTTAGCCCAGGCTTTGTGCTATGGAGAGGCAATAACTCAATCCCTGGTCTTAACCTGTCTCGGAATCAAAGCGAGAGGCGACTGTTAAGGGTTATAAGTCCCTGTCAAGTGGCGTAGACATGGGGCGCCACGCATTGCCTCTGACGGTGGGAGACACCTACAGGTGTCACTGATCAGCTACCGCTCGCTTCAAGCTGGCCAGCCCCAGCCAATTGGGTGCTGATCCGCCACAGCCTGCCTGCTTCAATGGGTGCTTGGGGCTCGGACAAAATCTGTATCGCAGGCTGTAAAACCAATGCACCAGGTACTAATAAAAATAAAAATAGACACCTCAAGTTACGGCTTGCAACCTGGAACGTGAGAACCATGTGTCCATGATTTTCCACTGATTTGACCAATATTGACAATGTGAGAAAAACGGCTGTGATTGATTACGAACTCAGTCGTCTTAACATTGATATTGCTGGCCTGCAGGAGACTCGCCTCGCTGAGGAAGGGTCACTCGGGGAAAACAATTACACCTTTTTTGGGAAGGGTAGAGGGCAGGCAAAAAAAAAAAAAAAAGGCAACACGGTGTGGGCTTTGCAGTGAAGAATTCGCTACTGGGAATGATTGAAATTCCAGTAGGAGGAAATGAAAGACTATTATCCCTGCACTTGGCAACCTCTTGTGGTTTTGCCACAATTATTACTGCATATGCACCGACACTCGATTCCTCTAATGATGTGAAGGATTCGTTCTATGAGGAGTTAGACTCGGTGATCAAGGCAGTTCCAAAATCTGACTACATTTATATGCTCGGTGATTTCAATGCTCGTGTTGGCAAGGACTCGAGTTCATGGCCAGTGTGCCTTGGAAAATGCAACATCGGTCGCATGAATGAAAATGAGGCAAAGGCTGCTGGAGCATTGCACCAGTAATGACCTATGAATTACAAACTCCTTTTTTAAAACAAAAGAGCTGCATAAGGTCTATGATAAAGCCTATCCGCGCCGTAAATGTTTGTTCACAGTGGGTGCATGTGAACACGTGGTCATTTCCACCACCATGCACCATCTTACGTCTCACACGCTCGGTGTGTGACTTATCTGCAATAATTTTCTCCTTTGTCTTTATTCAATTTCTAATGTTTGCCCTCCATGCAACACGCTCAGCGGCGACTTGCTCCCAATGTGCATTATCAATGCCTGTATCAATCATGTCCCACTTACACACATCTTTGTATCGTAGTAGAGGCCGACCCTGAGATCTCTTACCCATCTGTAATTCACCAAAAAAAGATGTCCTTTGGTATTCTACCATCATCAATCCTCCTAACATGTCCTATCCATCTAAATCTACGAAGACTGAGCATAGAATAAACTGTCACACAACCCGATCTTTCCAATACTTCAGTATTTGTGATTTTGTCTTGCCACTTAATACCATGAATTCTTCGCAGACACCGCATATGAAAGCTGTTTAAACGTTTCTCTTGGTGTGAGTAAGTTGTCCAGGTTTCACTGCCATAAAGAAGAGTACTAAGGACACAGGCATATCGAGTAATAACCATGCAGAATACAATAAGCAAGCTGTTGGAGAAGATAATTGCCAGAAAAATATTACGCCAGCTAAAGGGGCGAGGTGTTTTCCCACCTACCCTGGGTGGGTACCGTCCAAATAGAGAAACCAGGACCAATGCCGCAGTTTTTGCCCATGATGTCTATGAAGGTTTCCACTCAGGCATTGAAACCCTTGCTGCGGCGATTGATCTTGAGGACGCTTACGCGTACAACAGAATACCATTGGATTTTTTAATGCTTCAGATTCTTGAACTCAAGATAAGTCCTTCCTCCTTAATTGGATCGGTGCAGCCCTTTTCCAACGGAAAGTAGTTTTTAGATGTGGTAGTTGGATTTCGGAAGCAACAACAATATATCCTGGCCTACCACATGGTTAACTCCGGTAGTGTTCAACGCCTACACTGTAAGAATCACCAGTGAGCAGATCACTGGACCTGGCAGGACATTGTCATATGCAGACGATGTATTAGTGTATCGCCAGGGTAAGGATAGAGATCAGGTTGCTGTGGAACTGCAAACCGAACTCAATCGCATAAGTACTTGGTGTGCTGAAGCTGGGGCAATGGTCAACCCAACAAAGGCAACAGTGGCATGGTTCTCTTTGAATAATCATATTGTCAACATTCCAACACAAACTGTAAATTTTTGTCCAGAGACTGTGGAAAGAACGCAGGCAATGAATTACCTGGGGATACGTTTTGATCGAATCAATCAATCAATCATGTGCCATGCCGGAAAGCGTGGGCGGTCATGACTCGCCATTTCACTCGATCACCAGTGTCGTGGATCAGCTCAGTGTTCCTGTCTCGTCCATGCCATGTGGCCAAGCCATCCAGGTATTTTCCTCTCGGTCTTCCTCTGGGTCTGTTCCCTTCGATCTTGCCAGTTGTCACTAAGTTCTCCAATCCATTTCTTCTCATAACATGTCCAAAAAATTTTGACTGTCTACGTCTAATTTCTCTAATCAGTTTACGATGTTCATTTGTCTCCTGTAGTACTTGGTCATTGGTTTTTCTGTCTGTCCATGGTATTCTTTGCATTTTCCTCAAAAACCACATTTCTGCAGCCATCAGATGCTTTTCAGCTTGACTGCTCATTGTCCAAGTTTCACATCCATACAAAAGAACAGGCTCTATGTATCCCCTCAACACTTTTTTTCTCGTTTCAATTTACATCTTTTTATTGGTCAGAATGTTTTTCATCTTGCTAAAGGCTACTTTCGCCATGGCGATTCTTGTTCTAATCTCTTCAAGGCATCTCCCATCAGATGTTATGACTGTTCCAAGATAATTGTACCGATTCACTTGTTGAAGAATATTTCCATTTACTTGTATATTACATTGTGGCACTTCTTCCTTCTTAGTGACGACCATAACCTGAGTCTTTTTACAATTTAGTTCTAACCCCAGTTGCTCACTGTGTACAACAACCGCTTTACTAATTGTTGCATGTCCTGCGCATTGTCTGCAATTAATACCGTAACATCTGCATATCTAATGTTATTGATGTTTCGTCCTCCAATGCTGATTCCATTTATATCCTCTACATTTCTGAAAATATTTTCACTGTATAGCGAAAAAAGATCTGGAGACATCACACATCCCTGCCTAACACCTCTCTTAATTGACTGATACTGTCCCACTTCATTATCAATCCTTATTGCAGCTTGTTGTTTCCAAATATATGTTTTTTATAAGTCTAATGTCTTTCCTATCAATTTGTAGATCTGCAAGCATATCCACCATGTTTGATCGAAGCCTGGCTTATAATGAGCACATGGACCAGATGATAACAAGGGCCAGGGGGGGGGGGGGGGGGGGCTTGGCTGCGATGCGGGTGATGGCGGCAGCAAACTGAGTGCGGCGCCATCTATATACGAGGGGCTGTTCATGTTTGTTTTGGAGTATGCGATGGCGATCCTGAATCTCAGCCGTAAGCAGATAGAAAGGATGGAAAGAATACAGAATGAAGCTATGCACATTATTCTTGGATGTACAAGAGATACAGCATGCAGGGCGATGCGCTACCTTCTTGATTTCCCAACCATTGAAGACTTCAGAGAAGTAAGACTTGTGCGAGAACCAAGTGATGACTGCGAATTTATAACCATGGTCAGGCTGCGAGAACAGCACATTAAAAGAGGTTTGCCAAACAAGAACACTACGCAGGAAGCCAAAGATGATTGATAAACCAGCATAGAACTGGTGTCGTTAGCCGCTACACGCTGCGGGATTTGCTGAGGAGGTGATCCGAGCAATTATGCACTGAATGGTTCGATGTGCAATGAGGATGATCTGTCGACTAACTAACTAACTAATTATACTACCAGTGCAGAGTCATAATCAATGTCTGCTGCAGGCTAGACACCTGGAAAAGAAAAGAAATCCCTAAAGATCAGATTTGTCTATCACCGGGTCACAATCAACGTTCATGAACCGTTTATTCGGACCCGGCACACGACACACTGAAGTAGGTCAATAATTCACACGAAACAAAGAACAAGTTAATGTCAGCATGACTAAGCAACTTTTCTAAACCGTGGCGCTGTTTTCTATGGTAGGGTTTATTTACTCTCTGAATGACCAACCTCTTCATTTCTATGTTTGTGTATCACGCTACAGAAGTCAGACAGACAGAGAGAGAAAGAAAGAGACAGGAGAGAGAGAGAGCGAGAGAGAGAGAGAGAGAGAGAGAGAGAGAGAGAGAGAGAGAGAGAGAGAGAGAGAGAGAGAGAGAGAGAGAGAGAGAGATGATTGTGTTTTGTCCTTCAAAAATTAAAGGAAACAACAAGCTATGATGGTTAGAGAGGGGCGAGCGCTTATGTTTTTGCGAAAAGTTCAGTGTGACAATTTGTGTACGAAAATGATGTCTGCCCCATGATAAAAGGTAAAGACATATCCAGTCACACAAAGAACAATTAATTAAAGCTATACTTTTAGAGATATCCCATTTCTATCTTCAGTGTAGGAAATTCTACGCAAAAATACATTTTTTAAATTGTTTGTTTCGTTTCCTATTTCATAAGGAATTTATGGAGGTCAGCACTCTGAAACTTACGGTTTGGTGATTGCGAGGTAGCGGGTTCAACCTCTACACCGATCCACTGGACTAAAATGTTTACTTCTCGTCACCTTGACTTGGTGATGAAAATTGCAAGTACTATGAAGTCGCCTGATGGCGAGGGACACCGGTAACAGGGAAAGCTAAACTACACGCAAACATGAGCCCAGCATGGATAACACTCGAGCCCACAGCGAGCGGACAAAGAAACAAAGAAATGTTTCATCTGGAATACTACAGACAGAGTAGTTTGTTATCTTTCTACTACCCACTTTGTTACCTTTCTTCTGGAGAAAACTAGGCAGGCCGAGAGAGGGATCGTGCTGCATGGGCAACACATGGTCTCTGGAGTGAACTAGGCAGGCCGAGAGAGGGATCGTGCTGCATGGGCAACACATGGTCTCTGGAGTGAACTAGGCAGGCCGAGAGAGGGATCGTGCTGCATGGGCAACACATGGTCTCTGGAGTGAACTAGGCAGGCCGAGAGAGGGATCGTGCTGCATGGGCAACACATGGTCTCTGGAGTGAACTAGGCAGGCCGAGAGAGGGATCGTGCTGCATGGGCAACACATGGTCTCTGGAGTGAACTAGGCAGGCCGAGAGAGGGATCGTGCTGCATGGGCAACACATGGTCAATCTACAATTGAGGCCAGGCGTTTTACTATGGAGAGGTTATCATGCCTCTTTTTGTGAAGCATAACTATCGTCTGTCAAGACTGCAAGGTGCAGTACTACAGAATGAATATACATAAATACTATGGAATACACACTCACGCACACACATAGACACACACACACACACATATATATATATATATATATATATATATATATATTATATATATATATATATATATATATATATATATATATATATATATATATGAACACCAAGTACAGGCGGACATGTCACGCCATATTATTCAACTGTTCGATGGCTTTTCCTCATTGCATGACCAGAGAACATTGTTTGCCTCTTTCGTATAGTTCACTGTGATTTTATATTTTCATTAGCGTTTTCCATGCACTTCTGTTAGTTACAATTGTTCAACTATTTCTTCCTAAAGCTTCATTGCCTCGTGGAATTACCAGCTCACCTAATGAGGATCTTGACCTAGAATATCTGCCTGGTCAAGTGTCCTAGCACGCTTGTTTTTCACCGGCCAGATCATGACGTCATTGGAATTAAATGTGCTATATTTGGATTAACTGTTAAGTGACTTGGCTTGTTTTCGCAAGTCTGTGATAAATTTTGTGTCCATCAATCAATATTTGATTGATTTAATAGAAACAAATTACCATACATCGATTAGCTAATTCGCGCATGATTAAATATCTTCTTCTCCTCCTTTCTCTTTTTCTGTTCGCCTTAATCTCCCCTACGCCCTCTCCTTCGTTTTTTTTTCCTCTCCTTCTACTCCACTTCCTGCTCATCTATAAACACGTTATCCAAGAGCACTTGCAAATCATCTACACAAGTGATACTTGGGTACCAAGGGAGTTTCTTAGGGAAGGACACGGGGAACGGCCGACGCCTCGTTGCATCGAAATCAACTCAAAGTGGTCTACTTCCAAATTGCCATCGACCGATTTGAAACCCTCGGCTTGGTATGTCGGTGAATGTCGAAACTGCATTCACTATACCCGAGAACCACAGACGCCGGTACTGTATAGAATGTTTCCCCCTCTGCCGTGCGTCCACCTTGACGAGGTAGAGGGGCTTGAGCGTTCCAATGACCCCAAGAGCTATGCCGACGGTAGCACAGCTACTGGTAGGGTCACCCATGTCGGACAGGTCAAGGGAGAGGGACCAGACGAAGTGACGCACAAACCTGCTGCCTTGTAGGTAGACTGGGGACAGTCAAAGGCTAGGGAAAGCATCCCGAACAAATGCTTGTCGAAATCGGATGTACTGAGCCACAGGCTTGACAAAGAAGTGCAACGTAACTTTATCATTTCATGATGCCACAGATGAAAATTAATCGTTATGGTGCTAATCCCGTGAAGTCCCATCAGGCGGTGATAGTGCCGGGCCCCCTGCCTCGAGGGGGTCCACCCATGACTACTGGTGGTCACCTTCCCCTGTGCTGTGGAGTCAAGGCACAGAGGAGTAGGTTAAGAGCTATTGACCAAACACCCCGGACACTCAACATACTACAATGGAATGCAGAAGGAGTTTATAACAAGAAAGCCTCCCTAACACAGCGTCTTCATAAAGATAGAATAGATGTGGCATGCATTCAAGAGACACACCTCAACGCCAATCGCACATTTTCAGTCGAGGGATATCAGGCCACACGTTTCGACCGCGAAGGACACAAAGGAGGAGTTGTAATACTTACACGAAATACAATACCTTGCAGCGAAGTATCTGTGATCTCTGACAACCAAACGGAAATTATAGGTGTTGATATAATGATAAAGGACGTGGAAATAAGAATTTACAATCTATATAGCCCGGCAGATAAGGATCTTACACTCTCAAACATGGAAATAACTGACACAAATTGCATTGTTGTCGGAGACTTTAATAGCCGTCCAGAAAGATGGGGATACCCAGATACTGACAAAAGAGGAGATGAAGTGGAGGACTGGGAAATAGACTCAAATCTCCATCTACTTAACAAAGCGGATGACACACCGAGCTTCTACTCCAGAAGATGGATTACCACTTCTACTCCAGACTTAGCTTTCTGCACAGGAGACATCCTCCACAAAATCGATCGCCATGTGCTGGACCAATTAGCAGGTAGTGACCACAGACCAATCAAGCTTGTAATAAATATGGAGTATGTTCCACAGGAGCAAAAGCCTTTGCCCCGTTGGAATTACAAACGAGCAGATTGGGACAGATTTGCCATACTAACAGACAAATATTGTGAAAACGTAAATACACGATATGGCAACATGAAGCAAATGGTGGAAAGTATAAACAGAGCAATAATACAGGCGGCCACTGAGTCTATTCCAAGAGGAGCAAGGAAAAATTACAAACCATACTGGACTGAAGAACTACAATTTTTGGAGGACAAAGTTGAAGATGCTAGGAAGACCGCAGAGAGAGAACAAACAACTGAAGCGAACATCTCTCTCAAAGCCATCTCAGCAAAATATAAAAGAACAGTAAATCAAACAACAAGAGATTGTTGGAGGAAAAAAACATAAAACCTGAATTTTGACAGGGATGGAAACAAACTATGGAAACTAGTGAAAGCCATGAACAATGAAGGACCTAGAAACAAACAAATAACAATTAAACAAGGAAATGCCTTGCTTACAGGAAAAAAGGCTGCAAATGCACTAATGGAACACTATGCCAGTGCAAACCACATTGATATTACAGCCGAACAGAAGAAAGCAATCAAAGATAAACAGATACATCATACATATACAGAGACAGCAGCAGAATATATGATGGCAAATCTAACAATGGAAGAAATGGAACAGGCAATGAATACCCTAAAAAAGAAGACATCACCAGGAAAGGATGGAATCACAAATGAAATGCTAATAGGACTAGGCACTAAGGCAAAAAAGAAACTACTAGCAGTC
>JACEFZ010025706.1:0-16738 GCA_014155875.1 Cepaea nemoralis
ATTGGGGTCGTAACATTAATAGCATTAAATATAAGAGGAATCACCATTGGGGGATGTAACATTAATAACATTAAATATAAGAGGAATCACCATTGGGGGACGCAACATTAATAACATTAAATATAAGAGTAATCACCATTGGTGGACGTAACATTAATAACATTAAATATAAGAGGAATCACCATTGGGGGACGTAACATTAATAACATTAAATATAAGAGGAATCACCATTTGGGACGTAACATTAATAACATTAAATATGTGAATGATACAGTGTTGATTCCTCCGAAGTCGGAGAGTGTCTGCCTGTATGGCGAGGAACCACCAGTCTGCACACCAATAAGCCAGACATGGGACAACGGATACTCACGCAGACCTCAGGTCCTGTATGACATCACACTGATGTTGGACAACAGGATGCCTTCATCCGACATACAGGACTTCGCGTTGGAGCTCAAGCCAACGAACACAAGCAAGCAAGCAAGCATCCGGAGTGTTTTTCTGGACGTGATTGCGTTGTGCCTGTTTACAGCAGAGCTGCGTTCTTGCGCCGTTGGGCCGACACATCCGACTTCAGCGGGCATTTGTTGACCGGGTTAACCTTTCCGGGCAGTGTTGATTTGAGTCCATTAGCAGGATCTACAACATTGAGAAGGTACTGTTGTCGCACATAATGAACAACTAGGAATAGAATTGAAATTAATAAAGCACATATTATGGTTGTCACTAGGAAGAAGGAAATACCGCAATGTAATATACAGGTAAATGGGGATATATTCTTAAACAAGTGAATCGGTCCACCTATCTTAAAACAGTCATAACATCTGATGGTAGGTGCTGTCAGAGACTTGCGTAGAGCAAGATAAGTAGCTCGTTTTCTGGCAAGTGTGAAGCAATATCAAACTATCAAATCACACGAAGTGAATATCCGAAACTATGATTCACAAGCTTTATTTACGCGCTGCATTTATTATCGCACAAACATCGCGCAATGACAATCCATAGCAATCATTACGGCATGAACAATATCAATACAATACATCAAGATACATGCGATCAATAAACATCTCACTTACAAGTCAAACTATTCAAGCGTTCGAACCAGTCTCCCACTGTCGTACAGGCTAGCTCTCAATGCAGATTCAAACACCACTCGCAGACTCATGCGACCTGTCCATTCAAACACCTAAGCCCGTCTGCCAGCCTTGGCGTTCTACACGCTACACGCTAGTCGGCGCTTAAGTCAGCTGGTGTGACCCCTGCAAGGTTCACAGGGTATACTGCTGACCAGCGGTCGGTTAAGCGTCGCTCAATTGCTGTGCTTGGCTGCTTATACGGGCGTCGTCGAAGACGCCGCATTCCCTCTGCAGTAATTAACATCACTCAGGGTTGTGCGTTGTTATGTTGCCTGGCGTTGGTACAGACAACGCGTCGCAACCTCGGATGTGAGACCTTGACACTCTCCACACCCCTTTTTCATGAAAGGATTTCCTTTCATGTACAATATATATAGGTGTTATTAAACTTGTCAAAGTCGAACATTGTATCGCTTAATATTTATTATAAATATGTACAGGTGAATAGTAAACAATATGTATACAACAATTATGTTGCACCATGAGGTACAACAGTCAAGTACAATCTATTTAATGGGCATTACCTCGCTGTGACACAGCTAGTCCGGTAGGTATCGGCTAAATTGGCCCCTACCTCAACAACCAAGAACAAAAATACTAAAATCATCAGGTCAAGCCGTGAGCATCTCCCTCTGAGATAGCTCTATCATCAGACCTCTGTTTAGAGTTTCTAATGAAGGTCAACAGTTTTGGCAATATACTGTCCATATATAAATGACGTCACATTGACATGCTATCTATCAAGTACACATGTTAATGGTTACAATACATATTTACACATCACCAAGAATTTAGAGTAATGTCCCTTAGTTATTATACAAAAATATTTAGGAACAATAATTTATCGTCGTTTACAAGACATAACTTACCACTGCAAATTTATTTCTTAGTGTCATAATTTAATACTTATTGACAAATGTGCATAAAAAGTCACGTTTGTAAAGAAGCAATCAAGTTACGATGCTGAGATTACATATTATAAAAATCGACATATACAATTCGGTATATGGAAATATTTTAAATCACATTTTAATACAATGGTCATAAATTTATAGACTTTTTAGCGTAGTCTAGTAACTTTTAATATTAATATGCAAAAAAAATATCGGAAGTATACAGCTGTACTATCTTACACCTGTGTTGTGGTATCATTCACACGATGTTGTTCCGTTCTGGATGGATATATAAATGGAGTAGTAGTTGTTACTATCAGCTGTTGGATCATTTCTTCCGCCTTCTGCTCAGATTGTACTGTCGCAGTAATCTTTCGTACCTTGTTAAAACGTCTTGGACACATCGGTCTGGATACATTAAGGATTACTTCACGTTGTAGTGGCTTGGTAAGTTCCTGGATCCTGTAGTGTTGTCCTGTGACACTTCTCTGTAGTGTCTGGTTGTTACAATATTTATGTATTTACAATAATAATTACATTCTTTCTCATATCTCACAGTTATACAACACATTAGTTTACATCATAATGATTCCATTCTTTCACATATCTCACAATTATACACGCATTCATTCGCATGATAATAATAAGAATCCAAATATGTACATAAGTTATATACATTGGGAGATACAATCTACCCCATCACATTGGTGTACACAGCGTTACTGACACATTGTCACAATTGGCTGTGGTACTGAGCACTATCTACGTTGCAGTTTTATACACCCTCTGCACTGTGCTCTGGTGTTGACTGGGTATTAGGTTCGTCGTATGGACATCTCGACAAAAGATCTGCAAGACAGTTTTGTGAACCCTTTATATGGTTAATCTCATAGCTATAGTCCTGCAGAAGAAGGGACCATCTTGCCACCTTGCTGTTACTTGGCGTTCCTCTGGTAACAATTTTCAGCGGACTATTAACTGTTTCAATAATGAAATGTTTGCCTAAAAGAAACCTAGAAAGTTTACGTAACGAAAATACCATGGCAAGAGCCTCGAGTTCCGGTGTACTGTAATTTCGTTCGCTGGTGTTCAGTTTTCGAGAGACGTAGTATACTGGGTACAAGAATTGGTCGTGTTCTTGGAGAAGCACACCTCCAATGGCTACGGAGCTCGCGTCACATCTTAATCTAAAAGTAATATTCAAATTTGGCAATTTTAGAATAGGTGATTTAGAAAAATATGAAAGAATTTTCGTAAATGCTGGCCTTAAACATTCGCTGTTTGCAATCACGTTGGGCTGTTTATTTGTTAGTAAATCAGTGAAACATTTGGTCAATTCAGCAAAATGAGGAATACACTGTCTATAATAGTTTAAAAGACCTAACACACTTCGCAACTGTTTCTTAGTTGTCGGAAGCGACAATTTCAAAATTCTGGACATGATGTTATCGTCAGTTGATATAAAGCCATTTGAGATCTTATAGCCCAAAAATGAAATTTCCTGAAAGGCTATATCTACTTTGGAAGGTTTTACAGTCAGTCCATGATGTCTAATCTTGTCAAATGTCTGCTGTAGTGCTGTTATATGCTCCGTCAAGTCCTTTGTGTGTATGCAAATGTCGTCCATGTACCAAATGATGTTAGCAATATCTGTGAAAAGAATTCTTGTCATTCTGACGAAGGTAGCTGGTGCATTGTCTAATCCGAAAGGTAGTTTACACCATTCGTATAAACCCCACGGTGTGGCAAATGCAGTCAGATTATACTGTCAGGATGTACAGCTATCTGCCAGTAGCCTTTTGTCATGTCAAGTTTAGTAAAATAACGTGAGTCAGATAGTTCAGTCAGGATGTCTTCACAGTTGCTCATCGGTTCTACATCCAACTGTGTAATGCTGTTGAGTTTACGATAGTCCACACAGAGTCTAATAGTTTTGTCCTATTTCCGTACTAAAACTATTGGTGAACAGAAATGAGATTGTGAACGTCGAATGATGTGATTTGCTTCTAAATCAATGATTTCTTGATGAAGTTTTTTTTTATAGTGTATAGGGATGGAATATGGTCTACACTTAATAGGAATGTTGGATGTCAAGATGATTTGGTGCTGCACTAAATCTGTCTGTCCTGGGCTGTCAGAAAAGATCGTCCTGAACTCTTGTATCAGTTGTTTGCAACTGTCAGTCTGTGTCTGCGTCAGTTTAGGATTTACCTTAATGTCTTATAAGTTGGTCGTCGTGTCAAGAACTGGTGTCGGTATCTCGTCAGTGTCGTTGTCGTCCGTCTGGTCCACTATGGTGGTGCTTGCTGCAGTCTCTACTTGGTCGTCTTGCCTGTGGTGATAAGGTTTGAGCATGTTAATATGGAAAATTTTATGTTTGTCCCTAACTGCAATTTCGTAATCTACCGTCGAAATTTGTCGTAGTACTTTGAACGGTCCTTGCCATGAGTCAGTTAGGAGATGTCTATCACTTGGCAAAAGAAGAAGAACGTCTTGTCCTGGCGTCAGTGTAATAGTTCTATTTCCTCTGTTAGCATATTGTCGGTAAATAGCTCCTGATTTTTGGAGAGCTTCTTTGGCTAACACACATGATTTCATAATTCTATCACGCAATGATGTTACATGTTCATATGGTGAAATTGGTATAGGCAAAGTTGTACTTTCAGTCAACATAGATTCATACAGAGATAATGGGCCGCGTGGTTGTGCACCATATAACATTTCGAATGGTGAGAACCCAGTGCTGGAATGTGGCACTTCCCTATATGCAAACAAAATTGCAGGCAGATAAGTATCCCAATCTTCAGGGTGTTCTTGGGTTACATTAGAGAGCATATGTTTCATATCGCCATTAATCTTTTCCACTATACCGGTCGAATGTGGGTGGTATGGACTGTTGAAGCATTGTTTAACACCCAACATTTTGGTAAAGGCTTGTGTAGCTGAGGAAGTAAACTGGCTACCCCGATCTGAAAGGATGGTATCAGGGAATCCTACCCTCGCAAAAATATGAAAGAACACTTCCATGATGTCTTTGGAAGTTATGTTCTTCAGTGGAATCGCTTCCGGCCACCGAGTACATAGATCAATGAGTGTTACAATGTACCTATTACCTTTTGATGTTACATGGTTCAGAGGACCAGCTATATCGACCGAGATCTTTTCAAACGGTCTACTAGCCAAATCAGTAACTTGCAATTCAGCTTGTGGGTGTTTACCCTTTTTGACAAGCTTTTGGCAGATGTCACACGATTTGCAATACTGTTTGGTATCGTTGCAAAGCTTTGGCCAATAAAATTGAGTAAGTAACCTTGCTTTAGTTTTAGCATACGCCATGTGTCCTGCAAAGGGTATGTCATGAGCTAGATTCAATGCTTGCTTGTGGTTTTCTAACGGTAGCACTGTTTGTTCTATAGTGCTGGAACCTTTGGTGTAGTACCGTGTTAGAAATCCGTTCTTTAGAGCAAAGTACCACTGAGCATTCTTTGCTACTCTTGGCTTTTGGCCTACAAGTTTAAAATACTTTTGCAGAGATCGATCGGCTTTCTGAGATGTTATAAACGTCTCCCTAGTTGTCTCAGGAGATATTACAACTGGACTTACTCGTTGTAAAGCCTCTGTCTGATCGATTCGATCTTGCATCTGTGCAGTAGATCTAGTTACTGCATTATTACACCACAACGATCATTCTCATCACACATTGATGTTACATTCACATAATTACATGTATGTTCTGGCGTAGCCAGATTGGTATTTGTACATTCAGTTACAGGTGGTAATACATCATGAATGGTGATTTGTGATGAAGGTGAAATGGTAGTATCAATATTACAAATGACAGCTGATGTAATACTGTCATGTGGCATGTCATTCACTTCAGGAAGGTTTCCAATGATAACATCGCAGCAAGGATTGCTTAATGCTGCGCATTTAACCTTTCCTGTAAGGAATGGTGTAGTTATATATGCCCATGCAAGTGGATATTTCTCTATTAACTTTATCTTTAGAACATTCTGATTTTAGCTGTTCAATTTTCAATTGTGTTTCTTGCTCTTCTTTCTTACTTTGGGCTAAGATCTCAGCTTGCCTCATTGCAGCTTCTGATTGTGCTTGTTGAAGCTGTAGAGCAGCTTCTGATTGTGCTTGTTGAAGCTTTAAAGCAGCTTCTGATTCTGCCTTTGACGCCCTTTCGGCCGCTCTCTCATCCCTCTCCCTGATTTGTTCTTGTTTCAAGAGATATTCTGCATATTTACTTTCACTCCATGTTCTCAATCCCTCACCAGACATATTCATTTTTAAACCCATTTCAATGAAATCGTTTAAAGAAGACATGATGAACAATACGTATGATGGAATGAATATAAACAAAATTATTTATGATGTTAGTAAGTTACAAATATTTCTAGCACAGTTGATGTTTAAAGCCAGACTAACGAAAGTATAAAGAGGAATGAAAAAAAAAATTTATACTCAAGTAATCCTTGGGCAATGTGCTGTTTAGTGGTGCTCGAAATCACACTGGGACGTCTTTCGGGTTGACGCACGAAAAATTTTTGAAGTTCACGAGGCTCAGGTAAAGTTGACACAAAACACCTGTACTTTTGAAACTAAACGAAATTAGAACGTTTGTAAATGTATGGTGTGTGTAATGTCACTGAAGTCTGTAAAGGTTTGTATGCTGTCAAGTATTATTGTTAGTCGTTACCACAATCAACAACTTTCACGCTCACACTAACCCTACTCAATGACATTCAAGGGCACGGCCACCATTTTGGATTTTAGGTACAAAATTGGTTGAATTTAGTGATAAGTCTGAAGACGCCTCGGTTGGCTTTAAATAATATCTTCACACTTATAATTTAATGAAATCAACACTATTTAATCGTTACTTTACCCTAATATATGACTTGCGCTCTTCTATCGACATCTTCACATTCGTTTCAAATTCGGACAAAAAAATCTCCAAGTTCGCATTCAGTTCAAAACCTGGACGAAAGCCACCACGTTCGCACTTGTCAGAGTCTTGCGTAGAGCAAGATAAGTAGCTCTTTTTCTGGCAAGTGTGAAGCAATATCAAACTATCAAATCACACGAAGTGAATATCCGAAACTATGATTCACAAGCTTTATTTACGCGCTGCATTTATTATCGCACAAACATCGCGCAATGACAATCCATAGCAATCATTACGGCATGAACAATATCAATACAATACATCAAGATTCATGCGATCAATAAACATCTCACTTACAAGTCAAACTATTCAAGCGTTCGAACCAGTCTCCCACTGTCGTACAGGCTAGCTCTCAATGCAGATTCAAACACCACTCGCAGACTCATGCGACCTGTCCATTCAAACACCTAAGCCCGTCTGCCAGCCTTGGCGTTCTACACGCTACACGCTAGTCGGCGCTTAAGTCAGCTGGTGTGACCCCTGCAAGGTTCACGGGGTATACTGCTGACCAGCGGTCGGTTAAGCGTCGCTCAATTGCTGTGCTTGGCTGCTTATACGGGCGTCGTCGAAGACGCCGCATTCCCTCTGCAGTGTTTAACATCACTCAGGGTTGCGCGTTGTTATGTTGCCTGGCGTTGGTACAGACAACGCGTCGCAACCTCGGATGTGAGACCTTGACAGGTGCCTGGAAGAAATTAGAATACGAATCACCATGGCACTGACAGCTTTTTTGCCAGACGGACATCATACTGACCAATAAAAAGATGCCAATTGCAACGAGAAAAAGAGTGTTGAGGTGCTACATAGAACCTAAACTTTTGTATTGATGTGAAGCGTGAATAATTAGCAGACAAGTCGAAAAACATCTAAATGTTGTGGTTATTTGGTTTCTCAGGAAAATGCAAATAACACAATGGACAGACAGAAACACCAATGACAAATCCTCCAAGAAACAAAAAAAAGACCTTGAACTGATTGGAGGGATTAGACATAGTGAAAATTTTTGGAAACGTTATTTTTATTCATTATGTTTTATTGTTTAAGATCTCCCCCCCCCCCAACCCACCTTTTCTATAAAATGTATGTTCACCATTGTGGAGATCTTTGGAAGGTATGTGCACTGTATCTGTATTTAGTATCTCACTTTTTCGCAGGAGTTCACGTACCAAACTGTTTTTATTTCCTTTTGCTACATCCTACTGCAGAATTACTTCTTTTAAGAATATCGCAGCTCGTTTCGATCAATGTAATGTTTCATAGGTAAAAGTGTAGACATCTGTACAATAAGAATCAGGGGAAATAAATTGAAATGATGTTTTTGAAGAACATTGGAAACCACAAAAAAAAAAAATATATTGGAGTATAAATAAAAGCTGTGTAATGCAAATGGTTAATTTGAAGAATGTATAGCATAATATCTAAGGAAATATATTGCCACTCTGGTAAATAGCTACTCAATTTAAGTAATCGCGATATCTTGTCCAGTATGTGACCTCATGTGGTAGATAATATTACAAAAGATGGCAGTCTACATATGGAATACTATATCTAGTGCATGTGGGATATGGAGTTTAATCTATAAGAATATTTTGTTAAGTGTCTAGGGACTTTAGTTAGATTATCTTTTCACTTTAAGAATGCCAGGTGATCATGGAATTCTACCATAAACACAAGAGGAAAATACTTCACTCCCTTATATAACCGTGTCTATGTGTACTTCCCCATTCCCACTACATCACCTAGTTAACTTGTATATAGTGTTAGAGGACACTGATTGTTTACAAAATTTATAAAAATCACTATTGAACAACAATCAACAAGAAATTGACATAAACATCAACATTTTGACAAACAGTTCACCATTGAATGAAATCAAGATCTACAGTAACATAAAATTAGATATAATGACCATACTGAATTTCCAGAACAGGCAAGGGCTAATAAAAAACATTATAAACACATTTAAAATGTGATAACCCCATTGTCCCAAGTGTCGCGAAACGCACGTGGGTCTCAGACGGAACAACACAGTACCCACTCTGCCCTACCCGTCTTGGTGGCTATGCCACATTTTAAGGCGGGTGAATGGGGGATTTCCGAGTTATAATGAGTTAGGACCTTCTTCTGGGTTCTTGAGATGTTATTAATCGGGATTGTCGTGAACTACACGGGTCCCGAGAAACATAAAGCAACTCTTTGAGTGTGCGTAGAAATTTGCTGTTGTAAATAGCACATTCTCATAAAACTCGGGGAATGTTGAGTTGCCTTCACTTTCGTGAGGTAATGCTCGGAGATCTTCGGCAGGTTCCGTGAGTGTGTCTTTCTGGACCCGATACGAAGAGGCCATTCGATAGCCAGTCATCAAGAAGGGAAGCTGCTTCTATAGCCAGCTGTATAATTGGCATCACGGGGAGCCGGAGAATGTTCTACAGCGAAGGGTGTTGTTGAAGCTATCATTTCACGGCGGTTCCTTCCAGCTGTATGTTATGCAACTCTTGTGGCATTAGAGATTGATCTACAGTGGAGTTGTCTGTCATTGAGGCGAGAGGCCGTGACTTTGACCAGCTGTATCATGATGTACCTTTCTGGGCTCCTCATCTCGCACATGCATTCCTCATACACATCCCCGCCCACACATCTGTCACCCACACACATATCTCCTCACCCACACACACACATCCCCCATCTGCAAACATCCTCACCACCCACACATATATCCTCCACACACTCACATTTACCCCATCCACACTCACACACTCCCACCCACACAGAAATATCCCATTCACAGACACACCCCCACCCATTACACACCCATTCTCCCAACCCACACAATCTCCTACACACCCATTCATCCATCCAAATACACATTTCCTACCCATACCCCCAACCCACCAACACCCACATACTTCCAATAATCCTCTCACATATCCCCCCCCACACACACATATCCCTCACACACATACATCCCCCACCGAATACACATCCCTTCACCCATCTGTCATAAAAAATATTTTAATGTTGTCCCTGGGGTGAGGGGAATCAACACTCACATTCTTTTTAACTCCATATCATTTTTCTGGAGAATCCACTAGATTCCGTCCACAACACCCCGTCGGTCACTGGATCCCTCTTTTCTCTCTCTCTCTCTCTCTCTCTCTCTCTCTCTCTCTCTCTCTCTCTCTCTCTCTCTCTCTCTCTCTCTCTCTCTCTCTCTCTCTCTCACCACTGGACCATGCCCCCTCTCATTATTCCCCAAACATCATACTACACAACTCTAGCTTCTAAAATTAATAACAAATTAATTTAATGAAGAAAAGTGTATGTATGTGAGAAGTGTATGTGTAGAATGTATGTCGTATGCTCTAGTGTGTCTGCAGAATCAGACCGAACAGCTCAGGAGCACAGTCAGATCATCCCGGTAATGGCCACACAACATCATCATAGCTCAGCACACAATGACCTCACCAAACGATGTGTCCTTCCTGCCATATGTTCACTTCCTCCAGTAGCTCTTTGATAATCCAGATACCTGGTCACCAATCACGGATATAGTCCAATACTGATCCTGAATCGATCACACACAGTGTTACTAAATGTCCCTACAGTTCTGAGAGTTAACAATCCATGTAACGTGAAATACAGCTCACTGTCACTTGAAACGAAATGGTTCATTTCTAAATGTCCTAGAGTCCTCACGATTACAAAGTTACCCATTACAGCTCCACATGAATCTAATAACTGAGAAAAACACTATGTTCGTTGTTCCTGTTCCTTCTGTAATCACTAGTGATCTTTTTACATGTGGTATGGATCAGAGACATTAGACGTAGACAGTCACAATTTTTTTGAGCATTTTATGAGAAGAAATGATTTGGAGAACTTGGTGACAACTGGTAAGATCGAGGGGAACAGACCAAGGGGAAGACCTAGAAACAAGTATCTGGATGGCTTGGCCTTGTGGCATGGTCGAGACAGAAACACGGAACTGATCCACGACTCTGTTGATCGAGTGAGATGGCAAAACATGACCGCCCACGCTTACCGGCATGGCACATGATGGATGGATGGATGGAAAATACCTCACCAAACTTTAGTGAAACCTATCACTAAGGAATTACTCCTAGATAATCATCTGTTTCTGCTCAACAGAGCCATGTTCCTTCTGACCCTCTTGCTTATGGGCCCAGTGCAAAAGCTGCTGAATATAATTTCCTTCACTGAAATAGCCATAAACCTAAACAGTGATGATTCAGCTTGTTTTCTCCATAACCTGAGTGGAACCTGTGAAAGAGAGAACATACCTGGTGAGAGCAACCCGACACTGACACAATTAGATGAGTGCAGAATTAGGGTAAGACAAGGAAAGACCAAAGGCACAGTGCAGAACCCCAGTAAACACCCCACTGGAAGATCCCACCCCTGGACATTTCCCCTATCCCCCCAACCATCCCCAATCTCTCCAAATATCATCCCACTACACTATTCTCAACCAGCTGAGCCAATTGACATCTCACACTGGCTAGTTTAACAACGCAACTGCCTGCTGTCGCCGACACTCCTAGAATACCTAACCACTAAGCAACAACACTATGCTCAAGTCCTAATCTCTATCTATCACTAGACTATCCTACATTACTTATACCTAAATGCTATCTAGTGAACACCTTATGTAAACCAGCTCTATCCTTAATTGAATCTACACATTGCCATGAAAGACACATGTTAATCAACTTTAATTGACACAGAACACAAAAGATTCTTTCCTAAATTTGAACAGAGCTAGCCAAACACTTCAGCATAGTTTAATTCAATTTTTCACACTGGCGGCAAATAAGTTATGTTTCATTCAGTCAGGGATTGTCCGAGTGACGTCATTCGCTGTCAACAACAGGTGGCCTTGGCGGACACCAAATCAAGACGGCGTTTCTCCTTTCATCATGAGATTCGGGCAAACCAACATTTCGACAATTTTCCTGTGTCTTGGGGAAATCTCAAGAACTTTTGGTGTTTTTTGATCGGATAGAAGTGTTTCCCCACTATCAACCAAAAATTGCAGCTGTCTTTACCTACTGTCTCTGTCAATCTATCATCTGATCGTTAACTCCAGTTTTCCCGTGACACCATCCACATGTCACCCATCAACCCATACACATCCCCCACACACACAACCCCTCCACACATACATTCCCCACACCCCCACACACATCCCTCACATACACACCCACACAAACAACCTCACATCTACACACATACATAATCACTGAAACTAATAAGAACAAACTCCCACACTTTACACACAATGAAATGGCGATGAAATCACAGTAGAAGAATTAGAAGTATTGGGAGAATTTGGGGTAGATATATTAACCAAAATGCTAAATGATATTTACAACAATGGATATTTACCGAGCGATATGCTAAAATCTGTATTTATAGCAATACCAAAGAGTCCAAGAGCAATTGAATGTGGAGATTTTCGTACAGTTAACATCATAAACCATGTCACTAAGCTTCTACTCAGAATTATAATGAGAAGAACAAGAAAGAAAATAAAAATGGAAATTAGTGAAGAACAGTATGGTTTTATGGAAGGAAAGGTACAAACAATGCAATATATATATATATATATATATATATATAACGAACATTAATAGTAAGGTCAATAGAGAAACAGAGGGACATATATTTATGCTTCATAGATTATACTAAGGCATTTGATAAAGTAAAACATGATGAGCTGATTAAAATGTTGGAAGATATCAACATTGATGGGAAAGATTTAAGAATAATAAAGAATGTATACTGGAACCAAGTAGCAGCAATTAAAATGGGAAATAAAGAGGGTAGTTACGAACAGATAAGGCTAGGAGTACGACAGGGGTGTGTCTTGTCACCCGATCTCTTCTCCTTATATAGCGAAGTAATAATGAGACAGATCAAAGAGAAGCCAGGAATACTAATCGGGGGATATAGTATAAACAATATACGCTATGCAGATGACACAGTATTGGTGGCGAATAATGTAGGTCAGTATCAGCTTATTAAAAGAGGTGTCAGACAGTGATGTGTAATGTCTCCAGAGCTTTTTTTTTTCCTGTACAGTGAAAATATATTCAGAAATATAGAAGATATGGAAGGAATCAACATTGGGGGACGATACATCAATAACATCAGATATGCAGATGATACAGTCTTGATTGCAGACAATGAACAGGACCTGCACAATTTAGTAGATGCGGTTGTTGCACACAGTGAACAACTAGGGTTAGAACTGAATATTAAGAAGACACAGATTATGGTCGTCACTGAGAAGAAGGAAATACAACAATGTGATACACGAGTAGATGGGCATATTCTTAAACAAGTGAATCGATACTGTTATATCGGCACAGTCATATCATCTGATGTGAGATGCCTTGAAGAGATTAGAACAAGAATTGCCATTGCGAAGGTAGCCTTTTGCAAGATGAAAAACATACTGACCAATAAAAATATATCATTTGAAACGAGAGAAAGAGTGTTGAGGTGGTACATAGAACCTATACTATTGTATGGATGTGAAGCGTGGACAATAAGCAGTCAAGCTGAAAAAACATGCTGATAGCTGTGGACATGTGGTTTGTGAGGAAAATGCAAAGAATACTATGGACAGACAGAAAAACCAATGAACAAGTCCTTCAAGAAACAAATGAAGATCGTAAACTGATTAGAGACATTAGATGTAGACAGTCAACATTTTTTGGGCATGTTATGAGAAGAAATGACTTGGAGAACTTGGTGACAACTGACAAGATCGAAGGGAAGAGACCAATGGGAAGATCGAGAAGTAAATATCCTGGATGGCTTGGCCACATGGCATGGTCGAGACAGGAACACGGAGCTCATCCACGACTCTGGTGATCGAGTGAGATGGCAGAACATGACCGCCCACAGCTTACCGGCATGGCACATGATGGATTGATGACCAAGTACTACAGGAGACAAATGAAAATCGTAAATTGATTAGAGAAATTAGACGTATACAGTCAACATTTTTTGGATATGTTATGAGAAGAAATGGATTGGAGAACTTAGTGACAACTGGCAAGATCGAAGGGAACAGACTAAGAGGAAGACCGAGAGGAAACTACCTGGATGGTTTGGTCACATGGCATGGACGAGACAGGAACACTGAGCTGATCCACGACTCTGGTGATCGAGTGAAATGGCGAGTCATGACCGCCCACGCTTTCCGGCATGGCACTTGATTGATTGACTGAAACACAGAAGCCACAAACAATATAACAATATGTGAGACGATTAATTGCCTGGCATATTACCCCCTCCCTCCTCCCCCTTCCCCCCCCCCCCCAGTCTCGTTTTGTCTCTTGAGGAGATGAAGCCAAATATACCAGGCAATCAGTCGTGCAACATATTATTATTTCGCAAATTATCTCACAAACCCTTGCTGTGATACTAACATGAATTCTACCTTGATACTCTTATATAGAAATCCATGGGAGTCTAAAAGTCATGGCGGTAGGGGATGGTAAAGTTTCAGTGAAGACCCAGTTAAATGAGTAGAAGTGGTACATGTAAAAGGAGGAGGAAGGTAAGGCGCGAAACTGGAAGCAATTAGAGATGTGATGGTGGTCCGAATGTGAAAACTAAGAAGGAGTCCCGGTGGATGTCCGTACTGCTGGACCGTTCTCGTTTGTTCTAGCCCCGAATTGTGTCTTGTGAATAGTTTCCTGACCAGACCTGTCCTTATTTTGTATAATTCAAGATGACCTTTCTCTTCTGATTTAGTGTTATACTATTACATTTTCATATTGTGTAGGTTCTGTGAATTGAGAATCATGACGGAAAGAAAGCAAGAGAAGGCAGAAAAATATATATTCGGATGGCAAGGCGATATGGAACAACTGGGCCAAGAACACAGACCTGATCCAAGAATGGTGATCGTGTAGTCTCCGTTGAAGAGCGGTGATGACACAGTCGACATCATCATCTCCGGCGTCAATAAACGTGGGCGGTCATGGTTGCTATCTCACGCGATCATCAACGGTTTAACTACTGATTAAGTGCCATGGGATGATTAATCGTCTTAAACGACTTCCCGATCTGCCATGGGCGTTTATACAGTAGTTTTCCTTATGTAACGATCTTTAATCTGATATATAATACAATGCGTCCGCTACCATATTAACAACTGTTAACCCTACAACTACCTTGGGGGTCAAATGGACCCCAGTGTCAACTTTCGCGTTTGTCATTGTTTCGTAGTATACTTATTTTTATTTTTCATTTTGTTATATTCTTTTATCCACCCCCCCCCCCCTCCCCCTTTCCGTCTTTAAAATTTTATGTTCACGATAGTGGACCTCGTTGTAACGTATGTACGCTGCGTCCATGTTTGATGTATCTCACTTTTTTTCGCAGGAGTTACACATACCTAAATGTTTTTATTTCCTATTTTTACTTCCTGCTGCATCAGTTATTTCTCTTATGAATATTGCAACTCATTTCAATCATTGTAATGTTTCACATTTAAAAAATATAAAAATCTGTATAATAGGAATTCCCAATCTCAAAGGAGATAACTTGAAATTAAATGCTCAAGAACAAGGGAGACAAGAATCATAATTTACTCGAGTATAAATGAAAGCTCTGTAATGCACATAGTTAGTTTGAAGAACGTATAGCTAAATATCTGAAAGACACAAAATTTCCACTCTGATCAAGCGGTACTAAAATACATTTAAATAACTGCGATATCTTAGATGTCCACTATGTGACCTCATGTGGTAGATAATATCACAAATGAAGGGCACTCTAATTACGTGATTATATATCTAGTGCAATATCCGTTTAAGGATAATATATTCTTGGATCATACATAATATTTTGGCAGGCACATGTGCATGTGCCTTATAATGATAGAAAATATGGTCTTAGATACTTTTAATGGCGCTAAGAAACAGATGATATCGATGATAGTCGTTGATACGCAAGTGGATTACGGCAGTTGCTGGTGTTTGCCTTAATGTTGCAGTTATGTTTTATCCTAGCAAAGACAAGCCACCGTTTGAAGTGTTCAGCTGCAATAACAATCAGTCGCATAACATGTAACATATTTTACCTTAGTTTTCTTTCTAATACGAGAATTTGGTGACAAAACACACCCGTGTCTTACCCCTGTTGGTCTGTTCATCACTAGTCTCAGCATTAAGTCATAACTGTGACAAAACCTTCCTACTTATAATTTTCTGCCATACGATTTTTGTTACGCCCACACAAACATTTTTGGAACTGAATATGTTAAAAGTCAAGGGAATCGACTTCATTGCACTAGATTGTATCCCAGTTTAGCGTACTCTGCCGCTCAGTTGTGGAACACTCTTCCACATGAAATCAAAGACACCACCAATCACTATACATACATTCGTTACCTGTTTGAACACTATCTCAGTACAGACTACATGACCCCCTAAAGCATAACAACAACAATAAAAATTACCTCAAATGACAGCTAGTATAATAAACATTCCCATATGTATGGTACGTTACACCTTCCTGAGGTATTTATAATGGTCATGTTAAAAATTGCGTAGTGAGTCATGAAATACTGACTTTTCCCCCTGCGTTTTAGTGCATATTGTTCTGTTGTTGTCAAAGGTTGGCTTCATAAGTGGTGTATGAATGAAATAAAGTATGAAAGGAAAGAGAGAAAAAGGGCAGAATGTCGGACGGGCCTGCGTGCCCAATTCTTAACC
>JACEFZ010025707.1:0-27014 GCA_014155875.1 Cepaea nemoralis
GGGTGTTTGGGGGGGGGGGAGAGAGAGGGAGAGAGAGAGAGAGAGAGAGAGAGAGAGAGAGAGAGAGAGAGACGGACAGGTGTTACATACATTCCGCTTGTGGGAGTGGAAATGAATCATATGCAAGGCATGTGTGTTTACATGCACAATGCCATAAATGTCATATTATCATAACTGTATATACGTATGTATTTGCTTTGTTCACACATATGACACCTAACACTAACAAACGGCAACGCTCTGTAATATACACAAACAAAAGAAACACACATTACACCTTGTAAATATACATTGCTTTGTATGAAATAAACGGTAAAAAAAAATAAATAAAGATTTCCATCTGCCAAAAGAAAACAAAAGCATTATTAGTCTTTAAAAGGCCACAATCACTGACTGAAACTGAAAACAGACATTTGATATGGTCTCTATCCGAAACTCAGCCACTCACAATCATCACACAATGCACTCACACATATTCATTATCTCATCTCATCTCATCATGTTCCTCTTGTACCTTGCGGTGTCGAGGTGAAGTATAAACAGCGGGAGAGTGCCCGCTTATGGGTTTCATGTATCGATATCCCCATGGACTCTGTTATTCCCTGCGTCCATCCATTTACGTGGCCGGCCTCTTCCTCTGCTTCCATCTGGTCTGTACATCATTGCTTGTTGTGGTGTACTGTTAGCTGGTAACCTACTTGCATGGCCAAATCATTTGACTTGCTGCCTTCTAATAAAATCTAGCGCAACTATAATCCCCACTTTAGTCCTGATTTCTTCATTTCTGATCTCATCTCTTCTTGATACATTGAGTATTTTTCTCACGAATTTCATTTCTGTTGTTGTGATTTTTCTATTCGCTTTTTCTATCATTGTCCACGTTTGGCATTGGTAGCATAGAGTTGGCAGAAAGATTGTGTTGTAAAGTGCTTTCTTAGTATCTATTGATACATGTTTGTTCTTGCTATTTGCTATTGATGCTATTTCTTGCTATTCGTGCTATTTGTCCAATGAGTTGGTTTGCCTTATTGCATCTATTTTCAATCTCGTCTTCTGATTTGCCATTTGATGATATTATACTTCCTAGATTTGTGCTCTAAATCGCAGTGAATATACTCGCCAGAATTCTTCTCAATCGCCTCACGGCCCATCTCGATCAAGGTCTTATTCCTGAGACTCAATGTGGCTTCAGAAAAGAACGAGGAACTGTTGACATGATTTTCGCTGCAAGCCAGCTGCAAGAGAAATGTCAGGAACAGAACTCTGAAATGTTCTCCACTTTCATTGACCTTACCAAGGCTTTCGATACAGTCAGCAGAGAAGGACTGTGGGAGATTATGGCTGTCCACAAATGTTTGTCCAAATAGTGCAGCTATTTCAAGACGGTATGCAGGCAAGAGTACAGGAAAATGATGAACTTTCTGAGCCCTTTCCTGTCACCAATGGAGTGAAGCAAGGATGTGTCCTGGCACCAACACGGTTCAACCTCCTGTTGTCAGCTATGCTGACGAATGCCTTCGAGAACAATGACATAGGAAAAGACATCAACTACCACATGGATGGAAAGTTGCTTAATCTCAGAAGGCTGAAAGCCAAAACCGAAACTAACAGCGACACCGTCAGAGAACTGCTGTATGCTGATGATAACGCTCTATACGCCAACTCAGAGACAGACATGCAACACAATGTTTCATCTTTCTCACATGCCTGTGCCCACATTGGGCTCAATATCAACTTGGAGAAGACTGTAGTTATGTACCTTCCAGATTCAGGGAATAATCACACTGTGCCGAATATCAAGGTGAACGGTCATAGACTAAGTGTTGTGGACAAATTCACCTATCTTGGCAGCACTGTGTCACAAGCTGCCATAATTGATGACGAAGTGAATGCAAGAATCTCCAAGGCCAGCGCGGCCTTTAGCAGACTGTACAAGAATGTATGGGACCGAAATGGAATAAGCCTAGAAACAAAGCTGAAGGTCTATAAAGCAGTTATATTATCCACATTGCTATATGCTTGTCAAACATGGACTGTTTATCAGCGACATGCTAGGAAATTAAACCTCTTCCACACAGTCTGCCTAAGGAAGCTATTGAAGATTAAATGGCAAGACAAGATCCCAGACACTGAAGTTCTAGAAAGAGCGTCCATATCCAGTATTCACACTCTAGTAATGAATCATCAGATTCGCAGGGCTGGTCACTTAACTCGTATGCCAGATCAAAGGCTCCCTAAACAAATTATTTTACGGCGAGTTGCGAACTTAAAGTTTTTTGGAATTCGTCTTGACGCCTGGGAGGCTGCTGCTAAAGACCGTAATTTGTGGCGTACATCATTACATAAGGGTGCAGTCACTTGTGATGCAACCAGGACTGCAAAAGCTGTGAAGAAAGGGCTGGACACAGAAAAACAAAAAAGAAGAAAACCACTGCAGGAGATCCTCCGTCTGGAACGTCAAGAATTCTTTGCGCACATTGCCAAAGCACATTTTGAGCAAAAATAGACCCTATCTGCCATCTTAGAACTCACGGCTCCATACTTTCAACCCCACTGGATGAAATTAATGTTCATCATCATTCTTGATGGACAAACAACACACTTCCTAGGTACTTGAAACTCTTGACGTGTTTCAAGGTATGTTCGTTTAGGTGAATCATTGTTGCATTTTCTTCATTAGTTATAGTCATTACCTCTGTTTTACTTATGCTAATTGTCATGTTATGTTCCCTACACATTTCGTTTTTAGACTATTTATGTGGTCTTGTAATTCAGCTTCTGATTTTACTACTAGTGCTTGGCCTTCCGCAAACAGGAGTTCTCTAATGGTTAGGTTTGCCGATGGTTCTTCTTCTGTGTTCTCGTCATGCGGTGTTCTTGCGGTCACTGTTTGGCTGGTTTCTTTACATATGTTGTCTATATGTTATGAACAAGAGAGGGGACAGGACACAACCTTGTCGTACTCCGGATCTTACGGTGAAGGGTTCTGAGTGTCCTCCAGTTGCTGTCACTGTGCATTCACTGTTGTTGTATACGCTTCTACATAGGTTGTTAGATGTGTACTCACTCCATATTGTTTGAGGTAGTGGTTCTCAACCTGTTGGGAATTCCCCCCCCCCCCCCCCCCAGGGGAGAATTTTAGGGTTTCCGGGGGGGGGGGGGGAATGAAGATCATTTCAAGATCGCGTTAATACGAGAACCGATTACTTGATATTGCTTTTCCCTTCATACTTTACAGTTATGCACGTCTCATCCTTCTAAAATTCATTTTATAAAGTAAGTAAACCTACAAATCACGTTATGTGTGGATGTCTAGACCTGTTTTAATATATTTACCTTCCATTTTTATGTATACTGTGTTGGGGTGCGGGGTATTTTTAGGTAGGAAATATGAAAGGGGGGAGGGGGGAAGGGGAATGAAGTTCTGAAAATATGGCGAAGGGGACACGGGCCAAATTTTTGATAGGAAGGGTGGGGGGGGGGGGGGGGAGAGACGTTCTGAAAATATGGTGAAGGGGGCCACGGGCCAAAAAAGGTTGAGAACAACTGGTTTAAGGATTTCCCACAGCTTGTTTCTATCTACTCTATCAAATGCCTTTTTTTTTTTTTGGTCGACAAAGGCTAAGTAGAGATTTTCATAGCATTCGATTGAATTTTCTATAAGTTGTCTAAGAGCGAAAATAGCATCTGTGCATCCTTTGTTTTTTTTTCCTAAATCCAAGGTGTGATTCGCTTAGCTGGGTTCTATAGTAGTTCGTAATCTTTTCTTAAGAAATTTGCAAAATATTTTCCCAGTATGACTCAAAAGTGAAATGCCTCTGTATTGTGTGCAATCTCTTTTGCTGCCTTTCTTTTTCCAAATTGGGATAATTATGGCGTTTCCTCAGTCTCGTGGTGTCTGTTGTTTTGCCCAAACATGGTTGATAAGTCTATGTAGCCATGCTGGTCCTACTTTACTTGCTGATTTAATTAGCTCATTTGGTATTTCTTCTTCTCCTGGTGATTTGTTCAATGGGGCTACTCTGACGGCTACTATAATGTCATCTTTCAGTATGTCTGGTTCTAGTACTTCGGTCGCATCTGTGTCGGTTTCTTGAATTCCTGAGACATCTGATGGGATGTTGAGAAGTTGTTCGAAGTACTGTTTCCATCTTATTAGGATTTGTTTTTGTTCACTTATTGGTTCTCCATTTTCGCTGTTAATTATTTCAGTTGAGTCAAAGGGCTCTCCTCTGGTTCTCATTGCACTTATCTTTTTATAGAAGTTTCTGGTTGCCTACTTGTAGTTTTTATTTAGGGCTTCTCCATACCCCTCCCAGTCTTTTTGTTTTTCTCTCTTTACTATTCTATTCACACGTCTTCTCGCTATTCTATATTCTATGTAATCGCATTCCTGTTTGCTCTTCGACCACTTTTTATATTTTTTCTTTTTTGTCTTTTACAGCTTTCTTTACTCCTGCTTTCCACCAACTTGTTATTTTCTTTATCCGTGTTTTGCGTTTGTTCGTGGATCCGCATGTTATTTTTACAGTATTCAAAATGCTTGATTTGAACATCTCCAATTCTTCTCCCACTGTTTTTCTTTCTACAGGTAATTTTACAAAGATTTCAGTTAGTTCTTTCTCATAATTTTCCCTCACTGCCTCATCTTTGAGGTTTTTCAAGTTTACTAATTCGAATAGCATGTCCTGGTCTTTGCTTTCTTCTACTGATGGTTCTTATTGTGGCAATGACTGCTTTGTGGTCTGTGTTTATACTTAAGTTGGGCACTGCCCTTGCATCTAATATATTTCTCTTTCTGTTATTTCTTGTTAATATAAAATCAATTTGGCTTTTAGTATCTAGATCGTTCCATTTATACCAGGTGTATATTTGTGAGTCTTTGTGTTTATAGAATGTGTTTGTTATATAGAGGTCGTGTTGGCTGCATAGCTCTATCAGTCTACTTCCGTTAACATTTCTTTCATTATGTTGGTCTCCAAATGCTCCAAGATGTTTTTCTATGCCCGCTCTGTTGTGCCCTAGTCTTGCATTGAAGTCTCCCTTTACTATGATGTTGTCCTGCTTATCTATTTTATTTAGCACGTCATGGATGTCTTCGTAGAATTCCTCGCATTCTTGCTCATTATTGTTTGTATTACATGGTGCGTATATTCGTACATATGTTGTAATTGTGTTCTTTATTCTCACTGTTATGATTCTTTCTGATATATATTTAATTTTTAGTATTCCTCTTGCTAGCCGTGGTTCAATGACTATTCCCACACGGTGTCTTGCCCTTTCTTGTTGTTCCACTCCAGAGTAGACTAGTCCGTTTATACGTCTTAGTTTTTCTACGAGCAGTATGAATATCCCCTGCCGGCTTGCTAGGCCAGTCGCAGGTTTAGGACAAAAATCTGACCATAGGGAGTCCATCCCGTCTGGCGAGCCATAGCCCCGTTAGCCCATGATCACGCGGTCATGGTTTTCCCAGTCTACAGCGCGTGGAGGTGGGACTGACTTGTGTAGTCCTCGGATCATCGGCAGTCTACTAATTTCCACTTTTCACCTCTCCTGGAAGAGGCTGGCCGATCCTAACCCTGCTGGCTGCAGGGCCAGGCGCAGTCCATACCTAGTAGACCTCTGATGGACCGCTGAGTGAACTAAAATAGACAGTTAAATTCATACAAGAGACAACATTGCAGTTATAGACATATTTCAAGCGAACGAAAGAAGAAGAAATAATCTTGATCGGGGAGGAAAGGGGTGGGGGGTTAAACGGGTAGACCACCTTGCCTAAGGGTGTCCCATAGGCTAGCGGAGGGAAGGAGGCACCTTACCTCTCCTTTGATAGGGGATACCTATACCCCACCACACAATATAACAATATAAGTTATTTCAAGGGACATTACAAAAAAATAGCATACATGTATTATGTGATTTAAATAACTGAGTACTTTTCTCATATTTTGATATAATTTAAATAGAAATTAATGACAGTCATAGGAGATAGAAATAAAGGAGTAATAATTTTAGGGGATCTTTTAATTTTGTGTAAAAGTAAAGGTTTTATTTTAGCAATTTTAGAATTTTATAAAGCATTTATTTTTTGTAAATCCCCTCGATATTATATATTAAAGGTTCTATACTTTTATTATGACTTCAGCATCGGCGTTTAAATGAATTTTTGTCAGGCCTGTAAAGGGCTACAAATCCAAAATATTCAGCACCTTATATTGTTATCTAATGCAGCTAACTTCATACATTCATTTGACTTGCTCTCTCTCTCTCTCTCTCTCTCCCCCGTGTGAACGCTCTAGCAAACGCCACAAATGCATGTTTTGCAGTTCACTTTGTAAAATGGGATGCTTGTTGTGATGTTCAGTGTATGGATAATTTTGTAGGTACATACCATTTTCAGAAAGCAACGGTGAATGAGAATAATTGGAGTCTGGAAGATTCAGTCATACCGCTAAACTTGTTTGAATAAAAATAAGTGTGAATGAGAATGCTTGGAGTATGAAAGAATTTCTATTGAAAGATTTTAGTATGCATTAGAGCAAATGATTACTCCTCCACCATCATCAACACGTAATATGTAGGTAATTACACCATGCCAGGAATGTAATATTATCATGTGTATATGAATGTATATGTTGTATTCGAAAATGTAAAAACAAAAACACACACAATGCACCCTTGTAAATACAAACTGCTTTGTACGAAATAAACGTTTATTAAAAAAAATCAGCACTTTGGATTGTTTCACGGCATGTTGGCTAAGATCAAAGTGTAGTATCTGTTCTTGTATGACGTCAGTGATTAAGAGTAGACTGACTTATCTGCACTTGATCTGGCCATGGCCACCAACAGAGGTGGTCATCACAATGACATACAGGGACTTGGACCTCATGGGACGGCTCTTGCTCCTGGGGAACCCTGAGCCCTAAACATTAAGCAAATGTTTAATATTCAGGGCACTCAAATACAAATGTTTACAGCTATGTTCATAAGCAATGTGTAAGTTTTTCCCTCCTTAATTAACATATGATGCATGCAATTATCGCTGTTGTTTAACATTGTTATTATTATTTTTTTTCAGAAAACATAAAATGTGACAGGCCTGTTTCATGCCATATACCTTAATAAAAGAATGGATCTCGCTTCTCGGCCTCTTGGCTAAGATCAAAGTGTAGTATCTGCACTTAATCTTACCAGGACTACACGCAAAGGCGGTCATCTGAATGACATATAAGGGTGTGGGACCTGATGAGGCGGGTCTGACACCCCCCCCCCCTCCCCCTACCCCTGGGTAACTGCGAGCCCTTATCTAACAACATTACAACTTAAAAAGAATCGTTGCACTTTGGAAAGACCCATCTGAACACCTTATTTCATATAAACATTCAACATATTTTTTTTTTACAGATTCACGTCCATCCATCTGTTGAACTGAAGAATTTACAAGGATTCAGTTGTGTAATGTTAAAGGGTACTGTAAGTTTTTCTTTGTAATTTCAATTACCGAAAACAACAACTTTATGGATATGAATTCAAACATCGCTCCATTCGCCGTTCCAAAATAATAAATAGTATACAGTTATTACACAGACAATTAGAGAATCTTGCTGCATTTGACCTGTGGTGTCTTGTTGTGTTTGCTAAAATAAAATAAAACATACAATGCACCTTGTAAATACACACTGTTTTGTGCGAAATTAAACGGAAGACATGTAAATAAATAGTGAAAAGGTACATAAAATCATCATCATCATCATGTGCCACGCCGGTAGGCGTGGAGGGTCATATCTCGCCATCTCTCTCGATCACCAGAGTCGTGGATTCACCTCAATGTTCTTGTTTCGACCATACCACGTGGTCCAACCATCCAGGTATTTACTTATCTGCCTTCCTCTTGTTTTTTCCCCCTCAATCTTGCCAGTTGTTAATAAGTTCTCCAGTTGATTTCTTCTCATAACGTGAGCAAAAAATGTTGACTGTCTACGTTTAATTTCTCTAACCAGTTTACAATTTTCATTTGTTTCTTGTAGGACTTGCCCAATGGTTGTTCTGTCTGTCCATGATATTCTTTGCATTCTCCTAAGAAACCACATTTCCACAGTCATCAGATGTTTTTCAGCCTGTTTACTCATTGTCCACGCCTCAAATCTATACAAAAGCACAGGTTCTATGTAGCACCTCAACACTCTTTTTTTCGTTGCACTGACATATTTTTATTGGTCAGAATGTTGTCCGTCTTACAGAAGGTTACCTTCGCAATGGCGATTCTTGTTCTAATCTCTTCAAGACATATCCCATCATATGTTAGACTGCCCCAAGATAATTGTAACAATTCACTTGTTTAACAATATTCCCATTTACTTTTATATTACATTGTGATATTTCGTTTTTCCTTGTGGCAACCACAATCTGTGTCTTCTTACAATTTAATTATAACCCTAGTTGTTCACTGTTTGCAACAAACACATCTGCTAAATCAGTGGTTCTCAACCTTTTTTGGCCCGTGCCCCCCCCCCCCTTCACCATATTTTCAGAACGTCATTCCCCCCTTTTCGTATTTCCTACCTAAAAATTTGGCCCGTGCCCTCCTCCATTTGTCTCCTGTAGTACTTGGTCATTGGTTTTTCTGTCTGTCCATGGTATTCTTTGCATTTCCCTCAGAAACCACATTTCTGCAGCCATCAGATCTTTTTTCAGCTTGACTGCACATTGTCCAAGTTTCACATCCATACAAAAGAACAGGCTCTATGTAGCACCTCAACCGACATTTACTTATTTTCAGAACGTCATTCCCCCCCCCCCTCTCTTCCAACGGAAAGTAGTTTTTAGATGTGGCAGTTGGACTTCGGAACCAACAACAATATATCCTGGCCTACCACAGGGATCACCATTATCCCCGGTACTGTTCAACGCCTACACAGTGAGAATCACCAGTGAGCAGATCACTGGACCTGGCAGGACATTGTCATATGCCGATGATGTTTTAGTGTATCGTCAGGGTAAGGATAGAGAGGAGGTTGCTATGGAACTACAAACCGAACTCAATCGCATAAGTACTTGGTGTGATGAAGCTGGGGCAATGGTCAACCCAACAAAGGCAACAGTGACTTGGTTCTCGTTGAATAATCATATTGTCAACAATCCAACACCAACTGTAATGCTGTGTTCAGAGACGGTGGAAAGAACGCAGGCAATGAATTACCTGGGGATACGGTTTGATCGAAGCCTTGCTTATAATGTGCACATAGACCAGGTGATAACAAAGGCCAAGCGGGGTTTGGCAGCGATGCGGGTGATGGCGGCAGCAAACTGTGAGCAGCGCCATCTATGTCTTCTGTACGAGGGGCTGGTCATGTCTGTTTTGGAGTATGCAATGGCAATCCTGACTGTCAGCCATAAGCAGATAGAAAGGATGGAAAGGATACAGAATGAAGCTATGCGCATTATTCTTGGATGTACAAGAGATACAGCATGCAGGGCGATGCGCTACCTTCTTGATTTTCCAACCATTGAAGAGAGAATGCAAGTTTGCAGGGCACGTGCCTACCTCAGAATTAACGCAAACACACAACATCCACTGCATAGTGAAATTAGGAAGGTGAAGAGCAGCAGGTTAAAAAGAGGACGGTCGTGGATGGGTCAAGCCGAGGACATTCTTCAACAGGTGTGTTCACTTGAGGACTTAGAACCTGGCGAGGAGTGGGTGCAAGTGCCAACAGACTTCTGCACATCCTTTTCAGTTTGCATCCAACTAGATAGAAAATGCAGACAAGAAAATCCGGCTGCTGTTGAGGCTGAAGTACAAGCGTTGATTTTCGAGAATTCGCTAGACAGTGACGCGGTCATCTACACAGATGGGTCGGTCGTCCGACATGTGAGAAGCTCATGGGCCTTTACAGCTCGGGCCGGAGGGAGAATTGTGAAGGAGGACTCTGGTGCTTTCACTGAAACCACAAGTAGCCTGACCATGGAAGTCATGGCAGTAAGTAAAGCAATAACATGGCTCGAGACACAGACATTCACTAGGGCTTGTTTCCTTAGCGACTCAATGAACATGATCAAGAGGATAGAGGAGGGGTCGATCCGAAGAGAATGGTTGCTGCCTCTGAAGCGGTCTCGGCTGGCAAAGATTAGTTTCATCTTCGTGCCAGGACATGCGGGAGTACAAGGAAATGAGCGGGCTGATAAGCTCGCAGGTAAGGCTACTGTTGAGGGCGGACGCGCCATGGACCAGGCTGACATTCTGAATGCTCTACGAGAAGTGAGACTTTTGCAAGAACCAAGTGATGACTGTGAATCTACAACAATGGCCAGACTGCGAGAGCAGCAAATTAAAAGAGGGGTGGCCAAACAAGAACACTACGCAGGAAGCCAAAGAAGATTGATAAACCAACACAGAACTGGCGTCGTTAGCCGCTACACGCTGAGGAGGGGATCCGAGCACTTATGGACTGAATGGTCCGATGTGCAACGAGGATGATATGTCGACTAACTAACTAATTCCCCCCTTTCATATTTCCTACTTAAAAATCCTCCCGCCTTTACGCAGTATATGTAATAATGGAAGCTAAATTTAATAGCACATACTAAAACAAGTCTAGACGTCCACATAAAACGTGATTTGTGGGTCTACTTACTTTATAAAATGAATGTTAGAAGGGTGAGACGTACAGAACCGTAAAGTATGAAGGGAAAAACAATATCAAGTAATTGGTTCTTGTATTAACGCGATCTTGAAATAATCTGAATTCCCCCCCCCCCCCCACCCTGGAAACCCTAAAATTCCCCCCTGAGGGGAAACTCCCCACCGGTGGAGAACCACTGTACTAAATGATTGCAGATTCTGCTCGTTGTCTTCAGTCAATACTGCATCATCTGCATATCTAATGTTATTGATGTTTCTTCATCCACTGGTGATTCCTTTCGTATGTTCTACATTTCTGAAAATATTTTCACGGCACAGGGAAAAAAGATCTGGGGACTTTCTATGAGATTGCAATACATGATATTCTTGGCATCGTTAAAGAAGGTAGTTTGCCGTTGCTTTCCTTCTTAGCTGTGACCATACTGGTCGATGACGGTAGCCATTGTCTCTCCCCCCCTCTCCCCCCCCCCCAAAAAAAAAAGAAAAGAAATCATCTGCCTACAGTCGTGAATTTGGAGACCATAACCTAAAACTATCTGTTGGCTGCTCTTCAACTTCATCCACCACCCGCACACATGGCTTCACGTAACCCTGATCGGGGGGGGGGGGGGGGGGGGGGGGGGGTTGAATGCTAAACGGGTACTCCACCTTGCCCAAGGGTGTCCCGTAGGCTAGCGGAGTGAAGGAGGCACCTTACCTCTCCTTTGATAGGAAATACCCCTACCCGCCACCCAATATAACAACATAACAGTTATTTCAAGGGACATTACTAAAATAGCACACATATATTATGAGATTTAAATAATTGAGTATTTATCTTATTTTTTAAATATAATTTACATAGAGATTAACGAAATTTATATGCCACAGAGAGAACGGTTAAAATTTTAGGTTATCTTCAAAGTTTGTGTAAAAGTAAAGGCTTTACTTTTTTTATATGAAATTTTATAAAGATGTTTTCTATTTCATCTCGACGTTAGATTTCAATTTCTTATACTTTAAATATCACTTTTTCCAGCACTATTTGAAGAATTTTTGTCAGGCCTGTAAAAGGCCACAAATCCTAAATAGTCAGCACCTTGTATTGTTTTCCAATGCAGCTAACTTCATACATTCCTTAGACTTCTCTCTCTCTCTCTCTCTCTCTCTCTCTCTCTCTCTCTCTCTCTCTCTCTCTCTCTCTCTCTCTCTCTCCCCCTCTCTCCGGTGTGAACGCTCAAGCAAACGCCATATATGCCTGTTTCGCAGTGTACTCTGTAAAATGGGATGCTTGTTGAGATAATTAATGTATGGAAAATGTAGGTACATACCATTTTCAGAAAGCAAGGGTCAATGAGAATACTTGGAGTGTGAACAATTCAGTCATACCGCTAAACTAGTTTAAATAAAACTAAGTGTGAATGAGAATACTTGGAGTATGAAAGAATTTCTATTGAAAGTTTTAGGATGCATTTAGGCGAATGATTACTACACCACCATCATCAACAGCGTAATATAAAGGTAATTATACCATGCCATGAATGTAATATTACCATGTGTATATGAATGTAAATGTTGTATTCGACAATGTAACAACAAAAACACACACAATGCACCTTGTAAATACAAACTGCTTTGTACGAAATAAATGTTTATAAACAAAAACAAAAAATGCAGCACTTTGAATTGTTTCACGGAATTTCGGTTAAGATCAAAGAGTAGTATCTGTTCATGTATGACGATAGTGATTAAGGTTAGTTGACTTGTCTGCACTTGATCTGGACATGGCCACCAGCAGAGGTGGTCATCACAATGACATACAGGGACTTGGAACCTCATAGGACGGCTCTTGCCCCTGGGGGACCCTAAGCCCTAAACATTAAGCAAATTTGCAATATTAAGGACACCCAAACACACATTTTTACAGCTATATTCATAAGCAATGTGTAAGTCTTTTCCTCCTTAATTAACATTTGATGCATGCATTTATCGCTGTTTTTTAACATAGTTATTATTATTTCATCAGAAAACAAAAATGTGATGGGCTATATTTGTGCTTTATATGTGTTTCAGGCTATATACCTAGGGATGGAATGGGGCAAAAAAAAATATGTCTAATGGACAAGCCTGCCGGTAGTCGTGGGCGGTCATGTCCCGCCATCTCACTCGAACACCAGAGCTGTGGATTACCACCGTGTACTTGTCTCGACCATGCCACGGGGTCAAACCATCCAGGTATTTAATTCTTTGCCTTCCTCTTGTTTTTTCCCCCTCTATCTTGCCAGTTGTCACCAAGTTATCCAATTTATTTCTTCTTATATCATCATCAACAAGTGCCGTGCCGACTGGCGTAGGCGTTCATGACTGTCTACAGATTTCAGTCTTTGTTTACCTGGATCAACTTTGCCGCTGATATTCCTCCATGCCACGATCGCAATCCAGCCAGCATCATTTATCGTAGTCTGCCTCTGCCTCTCTTCCCCTTGATCTTTCCAGTTGTCACGATGTTCTCCAGCTCCTCTTTTCTCATCACATGACCATAAACAGTTGTTTGTCCCTTTTTTATTGTTGTATATAATGTTCTAGTTTCGTTAGCTTCTTTAAGGCATTCGATGTTAGTTACTTTGGCAGTCCAAGGAATTCGCAACATTCGTCTAAGGAACCACATCTCTGTTGCTTCCAATCTCTTCCTAATTTGTTCATTTATATTCCAAGATTCACAGCCATACGGCAAAACAGGTTCTATATAGCTCTTTGGCACTTTCTTACATTCAATGATAGTGACTTATTGCATAAGATATTCTTCATTTTCTGAAATGCAGCCTTTGCTTGCCCTATTCTGCTCTTGATCTCTGCTGAGCATCTTCCATCTGATGTTATAAATGTCCCTAGATATTTAAAACTATCTACTTGGTGAAGAATTTTCCCTTCTACCTCTATTTCACATTTGGGTGTCATCTGTTTCTTCGATATCACCATTGTTACTGTTTTCTTGATATTCAAGGAGAGTCTTTTCTTTGCCCTCCCAGTTACTACAACAATTGTTGTAGATCTGTTGCATTATCCGCTATCAATACTGTGTCATCTGCATAACGTATATTATCTATATTTATAAAACAAAGTGTATGTATGTAAATATGTATGTCCTTTATTTTTTCGCTAACGGCCCATCCCATTGAGATGAAATTTTCTACACGTCTTTCTTTAATTCCAGAGCTGCCAACTGTGATATTTTTTTAGTGTGAAATCGCCTGCTTACTCAGTATTATTTCAGTTTTCATTTTTCATTAAAATTTATATATATAGCTAAGGGACATAACTCTAGAAAAAGTTATTTCAAGGGGCATAACTTTTAATAACATTGTTGTATAACTTATAGTCATATTGTTGTATCGTTTTCAAAGATTTATAAACTCTTTGTCTATAGTTGTGTACCGGCATATGAGTTATAATAAATAATGATACAATCTTTAAGGCAATTTCAAAGTTTACATAAAAATAATGCATAATGCATAACATTGTAACTCATCTTTCTATGCTTAAGAAATTATCTTAAACATGTTGAACAATATCATCGCATCTTTAGTGTTTTCCGCCATCATATCGGCACGATTCGCTTGACAGCACTTCTCAGCGCTATCAAGCCAAGACGCCTTACACATTTCAAGCAGCCTGATACGGGGGGAAAATGGCACGTCATAATAGCACAAAGAAACAAGCAGCTTCCAAAATGCATTGTGAGAAAACCGACCAGACTATCAAGAAGACGAACCTGCCTTTGGAGAGTCTGCATGCAAGCTGTAATAAAGTATCTGAACCTACAGTCAATGAAACTACCAATAAGAAGAGCGACGACTACCCACAGACGAACACAAAAACTTGTGAGAGGAAGGAGGACCAAGACACCAGAATCAGAAGCACTGATTCAAACACAGTCAGATGGGTGGTCAAGCGGCTAAAAATGGAGCTTACTGATGAACAAATACAGAAGCAGCTGCAGGAAGAAAATCTTCACGTCAACATTTTGAAGGCAGAGCGGATTCTTACCTACTCAGAATTAAATGAGATGCTCCACACCAGTGACTGGGCGAACCCGGGCCGGGTCAGGCAGACAGACAGACAGACAGACAGACAGACAGACAGACAGATAGATAGATAAATAGATAGATAGATAGATAGATAGATAGATAGATAGATAGATAGATAGATAGATAAACAGACAGGGAGGGAGGGAGGGAGGGATAGGCGGAGGGAGAGACAGAGGGATGGGTCTATTAGACAGACAGACAGACAGAGATAGATAGATAGACAAACAGACTGACAGACACAGACAGACAGACAGACAGACAGACAGACAGACAGACAGACAGACAGATAGTCGGTAACGGGAACGAGAACTTATATGACTACTTATATGAATTAAATGAGATGCTCCCCACCAGGGACTGGGCGAAGCCGGGCCGGGTCAGGCAGGCAGACAGACAGACAGACAGACAGACAGACAGACAGACAGACAGACAGACAGACATAGATAGATAGATAGATAGATAGATAGATAGATAGATAGATAGATAGATAGATAGATAGATAGATAGATAGATAGATAGATAGATAGATAGACAAACAGACAGGGAGTTAGGGAGGGAGGGATAGACGGAGGGAGAGACATAGGGATGGGTCTATTAGACAGACAGACAGACAGAGATAGATAGATAGACAAACAGACAGACAGACAGACAGACACAGACAGACAGACAGACAGACAGACAGACAGACAGACAGACAGACAGACAGACAGATAGTCGGTAACGGGAACGAGAACTTATATGACTACTTATATGAATTAAATGAGATGCTCCCCACCAGGGACTGGGCGAAGCCGGGCCGGGTCAGCTAGTTTAGATTATAACCTCCAAATATTATTCCTGGCTTTTCTTTGATCCCTCATTATTACTTCGCTATAAAGGGAGATGAGATCCGGTGACAAAACACACCCCTGTCTTATTCCCAACTGTATGTATTCATAATTTCCTTCTTTATTTCCATTTTTGTTGGTTCCAGTAAATAATTTTTATTATTCTCAGATCTTTCCCATCAATGTTAATATCTTCCAACATTTTAATCAATTCATCATGTTTTACTTTATCAAATCAATGAATCACAAATATATGTCTTTCTTTGTCTATACTGATCTTACTAATAGTGTTCGTAATGTGTATATTGCAATGTTTGTACCTTCTCCTTCCACAAAACCGTACTGTTCTTCACCGATTTCCATTTTTACTTTCTTCCTTGTGCTTCTCATTATAATTCTGAGTAGAAGCTTAGTGACATGATTGATGAGGTTAATCGTACGAAAATCTTCGCATTCAATTGCTCCTGGTCTTTTCGGTATAGCTATAAATACAGATTTTAACATATCACTTGGTATATATCCACTACTATAAATATCATTCAAAGTTTTTCTTTGGAATTTCAATTACCGAAAACAACAATTTATGGATATGAATTTAAACATCACTACATTTGTCCTTCCAGAATAATAAATTGTATTCAGTTATTACACAGACATTTAGAGAATCTTGTGCATTTGACATCTGGGTCTTTTGTTGTGTTTGCCAATGTAAAAGAAAACACACAATCCACCTTGTAAATACACACTGTTTTGTGCGAAATAAAGCCACATTAAAATGAAGACATGAAAATAAAATAGTGAAAAGGGACAGAAAATCATCATCATCATCATCATGTGCCATGCCGGTATGCGTGGTCGGTCATGTCTCGCCATCTCACTCGATCACCAGAGTCGAGGATCACTTCAGAGATCTTGCCTCGATCATGCCACGTGGTCAAGACATCCATGTATTTACATCACTGCCTTCCTCTTGTTCTTTTCTCCTCAGTCTTGCCAGTTGTTACCATGTTCTCCAAGTTATTTTCTTTATAACGTGACCAAAATATTTATTCTGTCTACGTCTAATTTCTCTCATCAGTTTACAGATTTCACTTGTTTCTTGTAGGACTTGGTCATTGATTTATCTGTATGTCCTTGGTATTCTTTGCATTTTCCTAAGAAACCACATTTCCATAGCCATCGGTTGTTTTTCAGCCTGTTTGCTCATTGTTCACGCTTCACATCCATACAAAAGCACAATTTCAATGTAGCACTTCAACATTCTTTGTCTCGTTCCACATGACATCTTATTATTGGTCAGTATGTTTTCCATCTTACAAAATGCTACATTCGCCATGGCTTTTCTTGTTCTTTTCTCTTCAAGACATTTCCCATCATATGTTATGAGTGTTCCGAGGTAATTGTAACAATTCACTTGTTTAAGAATATTCCCATTTACTTGTATATTACATTGTGGTATTTTGTTCTTCCTAGTCACAACCACTATCTGTGCCTTCTTAAAGATAATTATAATCCTAATTATTCACTGTGTGCAACAACAGCATATACTAAATGTTGCAGTTCCTGCTCATTGTCTTCCGTTAATACTGTATCAACTGCATATCTAATGTTATTGATGTTTCTTCCTCCAATAGTGATTCCTTTCATATCTTCTACATTTCTGAGACTATTTTCACGGTACCGGGTAAAAAGATCTAGGGACTTTCTATGAGATTGCAATACACGCTATTCTTGGCATCTTTAAAGAAGGTAGTTTGTCATTGATATCCTTCTCAGCAATAACCATACTGGTCGATGACGGTAGCCAATGTCTCATAAAAAAGAGATCCTCTGCCTACCGTCGTGAAGTTGGAGACCATAACCTACAACTACCTGTTGGCTGCTCTTCAACTTCATCCACTACCTGCACCCATGGCTTCACGTAACCCTGATCGGGGGGCTAAACGGGTAATCCACCTTGCCCAAGGGTGTCCTGTAGGCTAGCGGATTGAAGGAGACACCTTACCTCTCCTTTGATAGGGGATACTGTCGCATTATTGCGCACTCCGTCTTGTTCACTGCTGCACATCACAATTTCAAAACACACTTCTCACTAAGGGTTTGCACTAGAGAGAACTGGGATGCTAGGAATGTGGCGTCAACAGTATTAATAGCTGTGACACCCAATGATGGACAGATCATGTGGTTTAAGCCCGTTCTGTCCATTGGTTAACCTAGAATAATCGCGTCGCCCGCGAAATATTCTGGATCCAGCGACGCTAAATTTCGGCACTTGCAGAGCGACCGGCAAAGCATCTAGATGTGGTTTAGGTCTCTGTAGGTCCCTCATCCTGATTCAGAAGGAAAGCTTCAGACGAAATTATGCCTGAGTTTGTTTATTTCTGAGTCAGGTAAAGATTTAAGTATGAGAGTGTGTGTGTGTGTAAGTTCCGGCACTAATATATATATATATATATATATATATATATATATATATATATATATATATATATATATATATATTTATTCTTCTATTAGAAGATAGAACCCAACTTTCAACCAGTCCCAAAATGGCTACTCTCTGCCAGCACTGATGTAGATATCTGACTCCATCTCTCATTCGTTTCCAGAAGAGTGCTGTACAGTCACTATGTCTGAAGCTGTGAAAAGAGGCTCAATTATGCCCAGACTGTTTCCTATTCTTGAGTCTAGATCCCACTGGCTTGCTGACTGTGTTCAGAGCAGGTTTAGTACAAGATAAACTATGATCTGTGTGCTGGGTGTCGCCTTAGTTGCAATCCACAGCGAATCGCCAACACACGCGAATGTGAGAAGGAGGAATGAAAGACTCTACCTCTTATCTTATATGTTCGTGGCGTGAAGACAGAATGTGTGTGTAACTGTTTAGCATCCAGGACTGGTCCAGCATTTATACTGTTGTGATTTATTTGAACATGAATTTAGCACTCTGACGAACAACAGTCCAGCTAACAGACCAACACCGGCACTCAAGTGAACGAATAAAAGAAGAATGGTGATAGTTTGAGAGAATGAGTACAATGTGGTGTCTCATCTTTCTTTCACTCGGTATATATATATGTGTGTTATTGAATGAGAGGCAGTGTAAATCCTCATAAGGAACATTTCACATAGACCTCCACATTCATACCCATTATATGTTACTTATATTAACTTTAGAGTGAAATATTTAATGTATGTTTCTTTACATTATTACTTTGATGCAACATGTGGAATGTAGTTATTAAACCATCACCCTGTTTGACCGAGTAAGTAAAGGACATAATATGCTTTCATGCATAAGCACTTCTAAACTGTCAGGGGGAAATATCACCCCAGTATCAGAAGAAGTAAGTAAAGGAAATGACAGAAGAGGTGAGAGGGTATAAACAGAAAAGTATCCAGGCAGACTAAAACAATGGTGACAGCACTGATTGGTAACATGAGTTAATATGTATGAGATGAACAATCATCCTATTCTGTTCCATTACTATGTAGGGATCAGATATACTGGGTACATCTCATCATTTACTCTCCATCATTCTTTTCTAGCCTTTTCAGTCACTGTGTCTGTGTCCTCTGTGAGAACAACAGCCAACCGGCCCTAGGTACAAGTGCAGTAAAAAGAAAGCTTGCCCAATATATTTGCTGATGTCTAATGCCAGTACAAGGAGACACAATGTAGCTCTTAACTTATAGGTACTTCCTGAATCTGCTACCTTCTGTACCTCATGTCTGTAAACCCTTTTCATTCTTGTCCACTGGAGAATCATCAACCTGTGGCTAGATATAATGTGTTCACCATGTTTATCCACCTCAGGTGAGGATGGCGGTGTTCGCAGATTGTCATGATCCAGAGGTGCAGAACATTGTCCAATAATGTACAATGGCTGTCAACCTAGAGCAGATCTGTAATATAAAGGTGCAACAGGAATCTGTGGCCAGGACCAAGAATATTCAATGAGTCCCCACTGAACTGTGCCCATACCGGATCTGTGTTTCATGATTGATCTGGTGAAGTGTAGAAACAGTTCTAAGATCATTAGGATCAAGTTTATACCTCAATGCAAATTACTTACAAATATGGCAGAAGTTTGGCAACATTTCATCACTGCTATACTGTGATTTTACTCAGGGAAACTTTATACTTGTGAGAACAATCAATAACTTTCAGGAACAGAGAGTAGTCATGGACTCCTTTGATTCATACAGTGTGTAGAGACTGTTTAGACTATTTGTTTTACAAATCCTTGAGAAATGTTCCAGTACCATCTGGGGTATTTATTACAGAAACAAGAGCAGGCTAACTGATGGGAGGGCTTAGTGGCCAAATGACTGAAGTCATCTCTGAACATGAGAGTTCTTATTTCTAATGTTGAATATGAACATTATCTCAATGTCTTGATGTATTTCATATATGTCATAATGCATCACTGGTTACTTCCACAGGTTTTTTATTTTGATTAATAAACCAAAATTAACTGTTCCTGCATTTTTCTGTCAGTCCATTGTGGTGTGACAAAACTTTTCATTATTATCTATGTGTTTAGTTAATGTAACTACTTCACATAAAGGTAGTATCTGGAACTACAGGTGACTGGGTAAACACTAATAGACAGCTAAATTCTGTTCTATTGTAATCTCCCAGGTTCCAGGTTACTCAGAAAAGGGAACTTTACATTTTATTAATTCCTGTGACTATTTCATCTAAAAGGGAAAATGTTCATAGGTGGGGGACTCTTGAGCTAATTAAGTTTCTCTTTTCGGGAAAGAAGATTTTGGAGGGAAGAAATTAATTTTCCTGGGAAAACTCCTAGATTTCCAGAGCTATTATGGGTCACTTTGGCTTCCAAGAACCCATCCCCTCAAAATGAAATCAGTCCCATCCTCATAGCTTTACTTCATTGTGGGGTAAGTCAGAGTGGGTACTGCTTCCAACTCCCAACATGTCACATTTACTGGGAGCTCGTCCGGGATAGAACTCGTGCTTTCTCGTAACCAAACAACATTTATTGTTGGTACCACATAGTGGGTTAATTTTGTTCACACCACAATTGCTTGAAATATGTGAATATTTTCTTTCAGGTTTTTGAAGTGAAACAGAACTCTACATTTTTTGCGGAACTTTATTTATAATTTTAAGGACCGCATTTGCAAGGCCACTAGGTGGACTTTGTGTAATTCAAGATTCAGAACCACTGATTAGAAATCACTTTAGGTCTTATGTTACAAGTTGTAGATCAGAGGGGTAAATCAGAGTCTGTATTGTCTAGTGAGGTTGACTTCGGGTGTTTGGTGTTTTTCTCTCAATAGTCGAAAACTCCAGATTTCGTGCAAGATTTTCCTGCAATATTACATTGTTGATTTGTTGTTTGTATTTCACCATTGCATGCTTTGTACCGTTTCAGATACAGGGGCTTTCCTATCTGAATCAGACAGAGGCGACACTTAGTATTTTTTTCAAATATTTGGGAAAGATCTAAAATTTAGCATGGCGGAAACAGCTTTACTACGGAAAACAATATGTCGATGTAGGCAAATCATGTGGGTTAAAGGGTCCTGAGCTCGCGAAGTACGTCTCTGACGAATTCGATAGACATGAGCGTTTACAGGCTGAGATAACCCAGAAGGAAAAAAGACAGAGAGGCTGAAATAATTCAGAAGGAAAAAGACAGAGAGGTTGAAATGATTCAGAAAGAGAGAGAAAGCCGGATAGCGTTAGAGTTGGAGGATAGAAAGCTGCAGGCTGAGATGGAAAATAGAGAAAAGGAAAGACAACATCAGTTGGAGATTAGGCGCATGGATAATGAGTTGGAGAGGAGGTGACTGGAGAGTGGTGTTCCTACCACCCCCTCCAATTCCACACGCAGGCCAACTACAGATATACAGACAGAGGAAAACTACCATCACACTGGAGCGATGGCATTTCCTTTAGAACCATATAAGGAGAATGCTGAAGGGATTGATCACTATCTTTCCAGGTTCGAACTTATGTGTTCTACATGTGGGCTTGATGAATCTAAATGGTCGGTGAAACTATCCCAGGGTTTAAGAACTACTGCTTTTGAAATTTTCTCTAGACTTAGTCATGAGGAACGACATGATTACGGTGTTCTCAAAAGAGCTTTACTAACTCGCTTCGAAGTCGATTCTGATAACTATAAAAGGAAATTCAGATCAGCTAAGAAGGAGCCTGGGGAAAGTTACGGCCAATGGGTTGAAAGATTAAAATCCTACCTGCACAAATGGGCAGAGATGGGAAAGTTTGAAGAAACATTTGAAGGACTCCGAGAGATGATATTGATTGACCAATTAAGGGATAAAGTGTCATCAGAACTTCGGGCGTTCTTAACACAGAATGGAGCTGATAGACTTGAGAAAATTATTCTTTTGGCAGAGAGATGGGAGAAATCTCAGAAGAAGGTGGGAAGTAAGAGTCGGATGACCAAAGCTTCTCCCCCAGACCAATCACTCAAGACCAAAGAAAAAGAACACACCAACCCCAATAAGAAGTTGAAGAAATCTGCGAGCACCAGTCAAACTTATATTCAGGCTGCCAAGAAGAGTGGGAAGGACTACTGTACCAATTGCCGGAAGGTAGGACATCACACACAAAATTGTCGGAAAAAACCTCCTACCCCTCAGACAGTTGCATGTCTGACTCGCCGGAAGGAACGTAAGGTGAGCACTAGTGAAACGTCCAGTGTGACAACTCATGAAGACACCCACTCCAAAATTCCGGTAGTGGAATCCATCTTGCTAAATGGATACCCCGCCATTTGCTTATATGATACAGGTCTAAAATTATGACTGCGTCGTAGCAACCGCCTTAGTTCAGCCAGAACAGTTGACTGAGGAAATGGTGATTATACAGAAACCCTTGAAAAGTTCAGCCAAGATGTCACTACCTGTGGCTCGAGTACATATAGCTTCGCGTTATGTTACTGGAACAATCAAGGCAGCGGTGATGGAAAATCCCGTGTACCCAGTCCTGCTCGGTTGTCGTTACGTCTTTCTAGGAGAACCTATACAGCCTGTGATAGTCGCTGCTTTGACGACTAATTCGCAGACAGAAAAGACTCCAGCATCGTCGACTCCGACCAACCCTCGATCAGAGGATTTAAAGAAAGCACAGAGTGCTGACAGCACCTTGTTGCCATGCTTCAACAAACTGCCTAAAGCACATTCACCTCCACGTAGAGGCGACATGTATATGAAGGGTGGACTTCTATATCGCAAGGCAGGTAAAAGTGGACAAGAATATTCTCAATTAATTGTCCCGTCTACGTATCGTACTCAACTATTGGATATGGCCACAACCTATCTTTCAGTGGGCATATGGGAATAAATGCTACTATGCAAAGAATTTCCATGCACTATTTTTGGCCCGGAATGAATTCTGACATCACCAGATATGTCAAGTCATGCCCTGAATGCCAAAGAGTGACCCCAAGACATAGGACACCCCCTGTCCCGCTTGGTGAGATGCCCCTAACTGGATCTCCTTTCGAGAGAGTTGCCGTAGACATTATCGGACCACTCCCCAGGACGCGGAGGAAGAATCGATACATATTAACATTGGTGGACGTCTGTTCAATGTGGGCAGAAAAGATTTCCAATGCCATCAAGTGACGTCCAAGCACATTGCTGAAGCCTTACTTGAGATATTTACTCGGATTGGATTTCCCCTCAAAATCCTAACCGACAATGCATCACAGTTTCGCAGTAAACTCATGGAAGAAGTCTTTCGGCTATTTCATGCTCGCCATATCTATTCATCTCCCCATTTGCCTCAAATGAACGGGAGTGTAGAACGGTTGAACGGTACCCTCATCAGTATTCTGAGAAAGTTAGCTCATGAAAAACCAGAGGATTGGGACACATATATTCCTGCTGCATTATTCGCATACCGGGAAGTGCCACATCACTCTACTGGGATTGCGCCCGCAACACTGTTGTTTGGGAGGCCAATCAAGGGACCCTTGGAAGTATTACTGAGAACATGGACTGATGATCATGCAGATGATACAGTTGTTACTGCATCTGTATATGTGGCTGAGTTGAAGAAACGTCTACAACATGGTTGGAGACAAGCGAATGTGAATCTACGTCAAGCTCGACGAAGAATGACTCGCAATTTCAACAAGAAAGCAAAAGATAGAGAGCTGACAGTGGGTGAAAAGGTGCTGCTACTACTTCAAACCAGTCAGAACAAGTTGCAAATTGGATGGAAAGGACCATTTGAGGTGACAGAGAAAATATCTCGTACTCACTACAAAATTTCTGTCAAAGGCAAGTTGAAAGTGTTTCACATAAACCTTTTGAAGAAATGGAATGAAAGATCCGCAACCTCCGAAACTGCACACCTGATGGCTATGGCTGTTGCTACTGAAGTAGAACAAGGAATTACCATGGGAACAGAATGTACACTGCAAGCCAAAGAGACATTTCAGGATGTGGATATCAATCCCGACCTATCTCCAGATCAACAGAAGCAAATTCGAGATCTTATGGCAATGTATGCAGAAATACTTACCGACAAACCAGGTCTTACTGATTTAGTGGAAATTGATATGAAGCTAACAGATGATACACCTGTGCGAGTCAAGACGTATCCAGTTCCTTATGCCAAGCAAAATACTTTGCAGGAAGAGATACAGCAGATGCTCTCTTCAGGAATTATATCACAATCTGAATCTCCATACATTGCTAGTGTGGTGTTGTTGAGAAAACCTAATGGTGAACACAGAATGTGTATCGATTATCGACAGCTCAACGCGATTACTGAATTCCAGGCAGAACCTCTACCTGACCAGAATCAGCTGTTCACTCGCCTCAACACAGCACAATACTTCACCAGGATTGATCTCAGTAAGGGATATTACCAAATTCCTGTGAAACCGGAAGTCAGACCGTGGTTAGCTTTCAGTACTCCTGGAGGACACTACGAGTTCAATGTTCTTCCATTTGGATTAAGTAACGCTCTAAGTGTATTTACACGCATGATGAGAAGATTACTTGACCCATTACATCATCCGGCCATGAGCCACTTCATGGATGATATTTTAGTTGCTACCGAAACATTTAAGGAGCATGTCGAAACATTGCATCTCTTGTTCAAGCGACTTAAGGAAACAGGTTTGACAGCAAGACCCAAGAAGTGTCAAATAGGATTTCAAAAATTGGACTTCCTAGGCCATAATTTATCTCAAGGCTTCATAACACCTCAAGAAGGAAATGTGGAGAAACTTCAAAGAGCACCTCGCCCAAGGACCAAAAATGATGTTCGATTATTCGTCTCCTTATGTGGATTCTATCAAAGATACATTAAGGACTTCAACACACTGGCTGCACCCTTAACGGATCTTACCAAAAAGGGGAATCCAGAGAAAGTCATATGGTCAGCTGATTGTGAGAAGGCTTTTACAGCTTTCAAACAAGCTTTAACAGCCAAACCGATCCTACATCTACCCAACCTCGACCGCTCATTCGCGCTCCGCACAGATGCAAGTAATATTGGAATAGGGGCCACCTTACTCCAGAGGAAAGGGGATGATCACTCAGAGCTATTCCCTGTAGCTTATGCAAGCAGGAAACTGAATGCTTCTGAACGGAACTACTCAGTGATTGAGCGTGAGTGCCTTGATCTAATCTGGGCTGTGGAAAAGTTTCAGGCATACCTGTATGGTAAACATTTTACAGTGCAATGTGATCACCAACCCTTGATGTTTCTGGCATCGTCACGGAATCTGAACGCAAGACTTATGCGATGGTCACTGCTGTTTCAACCATACTCATTCCAAATCGAATACGTTCCTGGGAAAATTAACATAGGCGCCGACTTCTTGAGTCGTTGTCCAGTTCCTGATGAACCATCAACTTCGGATGAAGTGGAAAACCAACAAGAGGGATCACCCCGCCACCCAGTATAACAACATAAGAGTTATAGCAGGGGACATTACTAATAATCGTATACATGTATTATGTGATTTAAATATCTGAGTACTTATCTTACATTTTGATACGATTTACATAAAACTGATCGCCTGTTATACAGTGCAGAAATAATTGTGTAAGAATTTTAGGTTATCTTTACAGTTTTTATAAATGTAAAGGCGTTATTTTAGACATTCTGTCAGGTCTGTAAAAGGCCAACAATCCTAAATATTCAGCACCTTGAATTGTTGTCCATCGCGTCTAATTTCATGCATTCCTTTGACCTCTCTCTCTCTCTCTCTCTCTCTCTCTCTCTCTCTCTCTCTCTCTCTCTCTCTCTCTCTCGGGTGCGTGAACGCTCAAACAGAAACGGCATATATGCCTGCTTTGCAGTTTACCTTGTAAAATGGGATGCTTGTTGGGATGTCCAATGTATGCAACATTTTGTAGGTACATACCATTTTCAGAAAGCAACAACGAATAATGGGGATGACCCGTTGCTGTGAAGTTGGAACTGCGACTAACTAACTAACTAACTAACTAACTACCTAACAACGATTAAGAATAATTGGAGTATGAAAGATTCAGTAATGCCACTAAACTTGTTTAAATAAAACTAAGTGTGGATGAGAATACTCGAACTATGAAAGAATTTCTATTGAATGATTTTAGTATGCATTAGAGCAAATGATTACCCCTCCACCATCATCAACACGTAGTATGTGCCATGAATGTAATATTATCATGTGTATATGAATGTATATGTTGTATTCGAAAATGTAAAAACAAAAACGCACACAATACACATTGTAAATACAAACTGCTTTGTACGAAATAAACGTTTATTTTAAAAAAAATATCTGTTCCTGTATGACGTCAGTGATTAAGGGTAGACTGACTTATCTGCACTACTGGCCATGGCCACCAGCAGAGGCGGTCATCACAATGACACACAGGGACTTGGAACCTCATGGGACGGCTCTTGCTCCAGGGGAACCTTGAGCCCTAAAAATTGAGCAAATTTGTAATATTCAGGACAACCAAACACAAATGTTTACAGCTATGTTCATAAGCAATGTGTAAGTTTTGTCCTCCTTAATTAACATATGATGAATGCATTTATCGCTGTTTTTTAACATTGTTATTATTATTTCATTGAGAAAATAAAAATGTGATGGGTCTGTTTCAGGCCATATACCTTAATAAAAGAATGGATCTCGCTTCTCAGCCTCTTGGCTAAGATCAAAGTTTAGTATCTGAATTTAACCTAGCTTAGTTTAGTTTTGTCGATGGATCAACATCACGGCACACGGGTGTAACCCATAAGTGGTCCGTTTTCCTCCTAACTCAAACCTGAGTCTGGAGAAACTTAGCTAAATGCACAAACTCCGTAGCACCGGCGAGGATCCTGAAATACTTTGTGTAGATTTTTAACTCGAAATTTTGCCCGGGCATCGCTGTTAGGCTACTCTTTTTCGATTTCCAACTGCCAAGGAATTTTTTACGTGCTCAACAATACACACGGGCCCCCTCCGAAAACCC
>JACEFZ010025708.1:0-16228 GCA_014155875.1 Cepaea nemoralis
TTTTGAATTTTGTCTGCGCGGTTTTCGATTTTGGCAGACTGAGGGAATTTATATGGGGTAGGTCAGAGGTGTCATCACACTGTTGGTTCTTTCGTGAAACGTGATTATATAAATAAACTAGCTGGCTCGGCCCGGCTCCTGGCGGGGTTCTATCTATCTATCTATCTATCTATCTATCTATCTATCTATCTATCTATCTATCTATCTATCTATCTATCTATCTATCTATCTATCTATCTGTCTGTCTGTCTGTCTGTCTGTCTGGGATGTGTATGGGTGTGGGATGTTTGGGTGGATGGGTTTGGAGTATGTGAGTGTGTGAGAGAGATGTGTGGGTGAATGTGTGTGGGGGAGGTGTGTGGGTTGGGGGAGAGGTGCGTGATGGTTTGGGGTGATGGATTCGGGGATGTGTGTGTGGGTGGGGGATATGTCTGGCTTCGTGGGGGTGTGTGTGTAACTGGATGGAGGATGTATGTGTAGGTAGTGAGGGTGATTGTAGTTTGATGATGTGTGGATGGGTAGGAGATGTGTGTGGGGGTGAGGGATGTGTCTTTGGGATGTGTGTGGGTGTGGTGTTGTGTGGGAGGGGAGCTGGGTGTGGATAAAGGATGTGTGTGTGTGGGTGGGGGTGTGGATGGGTGTGCGGGTGGGTGAAGGATGTGTGTGAGGGTGGGGATGTGTGCTTAGATGGGTGGTTGGGGTGTGTGAATGTGGGTGGGTAGATAGGAGATGTATGTGTTGATGACTGGTTGAGGGATGTGTGGGTGTTAGTGGTTGAGGGATAAGTACGTGTGTCTAGGGATGTGTGAGGGGATGAGTGTATGTGTTGGGATGTGTGTGTGGGGTGTGTGTGCGTGGATGGGAGGTGTGTGTTTGTGAATGGGAGATGTGTTGGTGGGTGGGATGTGTGTGAGGGATGTGTGTATGGGTGGGGAGATTGTGCGTGGGTGGGGAGGTGTATGTGTGTATGGGTAAGGGTGTGTGGTTAAGGGATGCGTGTCTGGGAGATGGGTGGGTGAAGGATGTGTGGTTGGGTAGAGGATGTGTGGGTGGGTGATTGTATATGAGTAAGGGTGTGTGGTTAGGGGATGTTTGGTTGGGCGATGGGTTGGTAACGGATGTGTGGGTGGGTAGAGGATATGTGGTTGGGTGAGTGTGTGTAGGTTAGGAGATGGTGGGGGATGTTTGTAGAGGTGGGCTCGGGATCTGTGAGTGGGCTGAGGGAGATGGAAGATTATGTGGGTGGGTGCGGAATTTGTGTGTGCGCAGGTGCTGGGTATGTGAGTTGATGCGGAGATGTGTATGTGCATGGGGGATGTGTGGTTGAGGAATGTGTGTTTGGCTGGGTGGTTGGAGGTGTGTGGGTGGAGGAGGATATGTGGGTGAGTGATTGTTGGTGGGTAATGGGACGGGTAGAGGATATGTGAGTGGGTGGGGAGATGTGTGTAGGTGGGTGGATGTGTGTGGGTGGGGGATGTGTGGGTGGGGGATGTGTGGGTTGGGGAATGTATGTGTGCTTGGGGTGTGGGTGGATGGCATGTATGGTGGGTGAGAGGTGTGTGTGGGTGGGGAGCTGTGTAGGTGTAGGTATGTGGTGAATGGATGGGGAAATGTATTCGTGTGTGGGTTATGTGTGTGGCTGGGTGGGGGAGTTGGAATGAATGGGGGATGTGTGGGTGGGCGGTGGATGTGTCTCATAACATAGTAATATGCATTGTTTATGCTTACAAAATTCGTGTGACAATGTTTTTCCTATGCATTGTTGATGAAAGAAAGATGAGTGATTGGAAGGGACGAATGTAAGACGGGCCTGTGTGCCCAATTTGTTACCCTTTGAAAATAAAATCTGTTCTATCTATCTATCTATCTATCTATCTATCTATCTATCTCTCTATCTATCTATCTCTATCTACCTATCTATCTATCTATCTATCTATCTATCTATCTATCTATCTATCTATCTATCTATCTATCTAATCTATCTATCTATCTATCTATCTATCTATCTATCTATCTATCTATCTATCTATCTATCTATCTATCTATCTATCTATCTATCTATCTATCTATCTATCTACCTACCTACCTACATACCTACCTACAGATCTATCTATCTATCTATCTATCTATCTATCTATCTATCTATCTACCTACCTACCTACCTACATAACTACCTACAGATCTATCTATCTATCTATCTATCTATCTATCTATCTATCTATCTATCTATCTATCTATCTATCTATCTATCTATCTGGACCACTGGCTAAAGACCTTTCTAAGTATATTTGATAAACATGTTCTATTTAAGGAAGTTCGTGTTAAACATCACACAAAGCCCCCGTGGATCACACAGGAGGTAGTTGAACTTATGAGAGATCGCGACAGGGCTCACAAAAATAGAGATCTAACTATGTACCGTAGTCTGAGAAACAAAGTTCAATATGTTATTCGGAAGGAAAAGAAAAATTATTTTAAGAACATAGTAATAGATAAAACCAACACTAAAGATATATGGAAAGCAATTAATACCTTGACAAACAAACACAAATCATCACAATCATTACCTTCAAATCAGGTTACATGTGATCAATTCAGTAGATACTTTCAGTCCGACATAAACCAACTGAAGGCTGCAATACCAGATGCGCCTCATGACCTATCTTTATTATCATCATTCTGTGAGAACAAATGCTATGGACACATTTCCTCCAACATACCTCTAATGACGACAACTGAAGTATTTACTCATCTCCGTAGTCTAAAAAACAATAACTCATCAGGACTAGATGGAATTAGTAGTCGGATCCTTCGCCATGCTGCACCGGCGATCTGCGAGTCACTAACTTTTATATATAATCAATGTCTAACCAGAGGTCACTTCCCATCAGCCTTTAAAATCGCTAAAGTGTATCCTCATTTAAAAGCTGGTCCTCTAGACGATCGTCTCATGAGTAATTATAGACCAATTTCCATATTATCCTCATTATCCAAACCGCTAGAAAAGCACATCCACAAAACAACACTAGATCACTTAGTTCGCCATAAACTGATAGTTGACAGCCAGTCAGGATTTCGGCCAAAATATTCTTGCCATACGGCACTAACAAACATGATAGAAAACTGGCATCAAAATATTAACAACAATACTCTATGTGGAGCGGTGTTTATAGACTTTAGGAAAGCATTCGATATGATAGATCATACTATTCTAATTAAAAAACTAGAAACAATGAAAGTAAGTTTTAATATAGTGACATTAATAAAATCATTCTTATTAGACAGAAAGCAAGTAGTATCACACAATAAAGTTTTATCTCAAGCCATTACCATTAATATTGGAGTACCTCAGGGGTCTATTCTTGGCCCTCTATTATTTGCCATTTATATAAATGATCTTCCATTAAATCTGTCGTCGTCCTGCGATCTATTTGCTGATGACTGCACAGTATATACAAACTGCTGTTGATCGTAATGTGCTAGAATTATCCTTGCAACAGGAAATAAATAGTGTAGTTAACTGGAGTCATGCAAACCGCAATCAAATTAACATTACTAAAACAAAGTCTATGTTAATAGGAACCAGGCAAAGACTTCACACTCTAAACTCGCAGAGAACTCTTCAGCTGCACATTGGCAGCACGCCTGTAGAAAGTGTCACCGAGCACAAGACACTGGGTGTTATCATAGATCAAAATCTAACTTTTAACTCACATGTTCATGCTCTAGTTAAACAAATAGCCAAAAAAGTATACCAACTTGCCAAAATTAAAAATTTCCTTGACGAAAACACAAGAAAGATATTCTATACTTCTCATATACAAACACATATTGATTACTGCTCCACAGTCTGGGATGGATGCTCCAAATCAATAACAAAACGCCTATATTCACTCCAGAAAAGGGCAGTGCGTTTAATTAATGGTGAAAAGCTTACCGACAATGCTAACCTATATAAACGTCTCCGGTTACTGCCACTCCACAAGCGCCTGCTTTTTAATAAGACCAAACTAATTCACAAAATCCTATTTCAAAATGCTCCAAGCTACCTTTGGCCATTGTTTAAATATAACGCTAGACATAGCGAACGACTAAATATACTTCATGTCCCTAAACCTAGGATAGACTTATATAAAACAAGCTTAGCATACTCTGCCGCTCAGTTGTGGAACAATCTTCCACAAGAAATCAAAGACACCACCAATCATGATACATACATTCGCAACCTGTTTGAACACTACCTTAGTACAGACTACATGCCCCCATAACAAATAACACAAAAAAGACAATAATGGTAACTTATCTCAAACGACAACTAGCCAAAAAACATTCCCTTATGTATGGCACGTTACACCCTCCTTAGGTATTTATAATGCCCATGTTAAACACTGCCTCAGTGAGTCATTTGTTATTGATTATTTTTCATGCGTTTTAATGTTCTTTTGTTGTCAAAAGTTGCTTCATAAGTGATGTTGAATGAAAGAATGTATGAGAGGAAATAGAGAAGAAGGGCAGAATGTCAGACGGGCCTGCGTGCCCAATTCTTAACCCTTTGAAAATAAAGATTTATTATTATTATTATTATTATTATTATTATTATTATTATTATTATCTATCTATCTATCTACCTACCTACCTATCTACCTACCTACCTACCTACCTACCTACCTACATACCTACCTACAGATCTATCTATCTATCTATCTAACTATCTATCTATCTATCTATCATCTATCTATCTATCATCTATCTATCTATCTATCTATCTATCTATCTAACTATCTATCTATCTATCTGCCTGCCTGCCTGCCTGCTGGCCGACCCACCCACCCACCCAAAAACCCACCGACCGACCGACCGACGCACGGACTGACCGACCCACCGATAGACCCACCAACAGACCCACCGACCGACCGACCGACCGACCGACCCACCCACCCAACCAGTCAGCCAGCCAGCGATCCACCCACCCAGCCATCCACCCACCCACCTACCTTTCTGCCTACCTACGTACCTACCTACCTACCTACCTTCCTGTTTGTCTGTCTGTCTGTCTGTCTGTCTGTCCGCGCTATTAAATATTGATAAATGTTACTGGAAAAACGTCAGGACCATGTGTTGAAAGAGGAAGAGGACTACTTGGAGAAAGGATGGATTGAATTTTATGCAACCGAGAGCAGTCATCAACCTACTAGAATCGTCCGACACAGATTAAGGTCTGAGCAGATCGCAGACCTTAATCTACGTACACACTTACTGGGATATTTTGCTCCAACTATTCAGACGAATTGCAGGCCCTAAACATAACAGCATCAGCATCAGCTGAAGAAACAAGAAGGAAATGAAAAATAAGGTAAGAAATATATTCCTTCTACTTTTCTGTTAATTTACAAATTATTTACCCCATGCCTCTGTAAATTCTCTGTCTTTACTAATATTACACATTGCACTCCTCTCGGGATTCTCCGTGGTGAAGTGGTCAAGCCGTCTGACTCGGGCTCCGAAGGTTGTATGTTCGATTCCGGGCCGCGTCCTTCATTTCACGAGTGTATTTTTTCGGAGACTCCCGAGGGTCGTCGCTGGAGCTAGGGAGTTCGTGCTTTGTGCGACGCTTTCCGCGCTGCGTAAAGAAAGTGAGCCATATGGGATAAAAACCCGGTGCAATGCAGCCGACCCTGTTGATTTTAAGCTAGTTCTTTCATTGCACCCACTCCTATACGAATCCGGATACGCCTTTGTGTGTCATCAGAATTTGCAGGTCCCCCATTACCGTAAAAATAACATTGTTAGCGAGAAATCACTAGTTGTTCAGCAAAACATCAAAGGAATGTCGCCGCTTTCAAAGATTTAAGTTGTTTTTGAACCTATCAAAGACATATTCCTTGGGTGGGGGTAAATATAAGACGGCTGGAAAAATTTCATAACGATGCAACAGACAGTTTTCAAAATAATTGATCGTGAATGAAGGCAAACAAATGTGGACATACTATAGACCCTCGCCTACCGTGCCTGTGGTTAGGGTTCGATACGCAGCAGGGCGGTTTGGATTTTTTTTTAATAGTTATATTCCCAGACTCACCCAGCCTAAAACTGATGCCAAGAAATGTCTTGAGAAGTAAGGCGGTCACAGTGATACGTACAACATCACACACTTAGTTAGGATACCATCTGAAAAGATTCATATATTATCATCAATGAAGGGCAATCCGGTTATAATTTCGGCTTCAACCAGAAGAATGAAGAAGATGTATAATAAGGGATACGCCTTATGGCGTTGCGAAATGTACATTATAATTAAGAAAGGAGAGAAGCTTCGGACAACCCATAACCTGATCTTATATTCTGTAATCGGAGCGTTTTGATACAATATTAAACTTGAGATGAAGCATTTTTGTATCACCCTGACTGTCGATAATCCCCCGAGAAGAAAGAAGGCCTTTAAGAATTAAATAAAGCAAACTCAAGAAGCGAAACCAGGATGTCTCTGTACGCAATTTCGTTTTGTTGGTTTGTATTTATGAATTATGTTAGATTCAAGCAGTCGCGGCACAATCGACGAAGTACCTAACGGCAAGAAGCCAAACCTACCTACGACACTAATTGGCCTGTGAAATACGTTGCACCTCTCTGAGCCAGTAATGATCGGCTGACTAATATCGCATTAGTGACAACAGTGGTAGACTCCGTTGTTGTGCATTTGATGATATTCCATGTGTTGGTTGCAACAAAATTCAACAAGAATTCATAAAACTCATAAACTGCAGAAATGTAGGCACAAATGAAGGACTTCGTCCTATTCAGATTTTGCTGGTTCTTTATTCTTTTTCTTCATAGAGCAGTTACAACTTGACATGTCATAAATAATGGTTGCTCAGAATGTCCCCGTTACGATATAAAATAATTCTTAGCAGGTATTCTTTAGACATTTTCTCTCTTTCTCCTTCGACATCTTTTATCATATTTAACTTAGGACAACATCACTTCGTCCTCATCCTCTTTGTTAAAAAGCAATGTTTACTACAAACCAGATGAAATCCGTACAACTATCACAAACACGTCTACCCTGGTTGACTGCTAGATGGCTTCTCTCCCGACTGTTGATGTTGCCATCCTACGTAATTGTTCCAGCAAAACGTCTCGTCGTACCTGATAGGTCCAAAAACAACTTAAATCTTTGAAAGCGGCGACATTCCTTTGATGTTTTGCTGAACAACTAGTGATTTCTCGCTAACAATGTTATTTTTACGGTAATGGGGTACCTGCAAATTCTAATGACACACAAAGGCGTATCCGGATTCGTATAGGAGTGGGTGCAATGAAAGAACTAGCTTAAAATCAACAGGGTCGGCTCATTGCACCGGGTTTTTAGTGCGTCTCTCATTACTATTTTCTATCGCACTGCATTACTTTTACTATTTCACTTCAATGCCTGAGCTTCACCATGTCAGTCCAGGACCGTCACGTATGTAACTTCTATAACAGTCACTCTGTTATACCAGATACCAGCGGAATTTTTGTTACTAGATGACTACATGAAAAAAAAAATGCCCGGTCCTCACCGGACCTTGAACCCGAGACCCCCAGCACTCGAAGCGGACACCATACCTCGAGGCGGTGAATATTAGAGCGAATGATGGGTAATGTGATCTTGGCCTTTTGGCTAAGATGATCACAGGACACACAGGGGCGGGCTGACCTAATGGGGTGCTTTAGGCCAATGCATTTCCCCTCCCCACTCTGTTGCTTTAACACCCTCCTGATATCACCCTTGTCCGGCCTCCAACTTATCCTCTACCCTGTCCCCTATATCATGGGTGGCGTGTCGTAGGCTCTCTTTCAATCTCTCTCTCTCTGTCTCTCTCTCAATCTCTCCCTCTCATTCTCCCTCAACAATCGTGCTTCTCTGTGCCTACCTATGCCATGGGTGGAGTGTTGTAGGCTGTTTTCCAATCTCTCTCTCAATCTCTCTCTCTCTCTCTCTCTCAATCTCTCTCTCTCATTCTCTCTCAACAATCGTGCTTCTCTGTGCCTACCTATGCCATGTGTGACGGGTCGTATGCTCTTTTCCAATCTTCTCTCTCTCTTTCTCTCTTTCTCGGTCTCAATCTTTCTCTCTCTCTCATTCTCTCTCAACAATCGTGCTTCTCTGTGCCTACCTATGCCATGTGTGGCGTGTCATAGGCTCTTTTCCAATCTCTCTCCCCCCTCTCTCTCTTTCTCTCTCTCAATCTCTCTCTCATTCAATCTCAACGATCGTGCTTCTCTGCGCTTACGTATGCCATGTGTTGCGTGTCGTAAGCTCTTTTCCAATCTCCCTCTCTCTCTCTCAATCTCTCTCTCATTCTCTCTCAACAATCGTGCTTCTCTGTGCCTACATATGTCATGTGTGGCGTGTCGTAGGCTCTTTTCCGATCTCTCTCTCTCGATCTCTCTCTCTCGATCTCTCTCAATCTCTCTCTCTCATTCTCTCTCAACAATAGTGCTTCTCTGTGCCTACCTATGCCATGTGTGGCGTGTCGTAGGCTCTTTACCACTCTCTCTCTCTCTCTCTCTCTCTCTCTCTCTCTCTCTCTCTCTCTCTTTCTATCTCTCTCTCTTCCATCTTTCTTCTCGGTGTCTACCTATTCCAACTATATTGCTGGTGGTCTGATGTTACACAGCCTCAATAACACAACCACTGGGGGGTTGATCCTCATATACGTTGTATAAAAATCAACCTTGCTGGCTCTATTTCATAGGGTACAGTATGAGTGAAGCCTCGTATATGTAGACCGATCGACCCCATATACATCCGGTGGCGTGCCGTAGGCACTTCTCCAATCTCTATCTCTTTTCCTCTCTCTCTCTCTCTCTCTCTCTCTCTCTCTCTCTCTCTCTCTCTCTCTCTTCCATCTCACTTCTCTGTGCCTACATATTCCAACTATATTGCCGGTGGTCTGATTTCAACACACCCACTGGGTGATTTGATCCTCAAATACGTTGTATAACAATCAACCTTACTGCCTCTATTTCATAGGGGACAGTATGAGCGAAGCCTCGTATTTGTAGACCGACCGACCCCGCATACATCAGGGGCGTGTCGTAGGCACTTTTAAAATTTCTCTCTCTCTCTCTCTCTCTCTCTCTCTCTCTCTCTCTCTCTCTCTCTCTCTCTCTCTCTCTCTCTCTCTCTCTCTCTCTCTCTCTTCCATCTTGCTTCTCTGTGCCTACATGTTCCAACTATATTGCCGGTGGTCTGATTTTAACACAACCACTGGGTGATTTGATCCTCAAATACGTTGTATAACAATCAACCTTACTGCCCCGAATTCATAGGGAACAGTATGAGTGAAGCCTCGTATTTGTAGACCGACCGACCCCGCATACATCAGGGGCGTGTCGTAGGCATTTTTCCTCTCTCTCTCTCTCTCTCTCTCTCTCTCTCTCTCTCTCTCTCTCTCTCTCTCTCTCTCTCTCTCTCTCTCTCTCTCTTCCATCTTTCTCCTCTGTGCCTACATATTCCAACTATATTGCCAGTGGTCTGATTTTAAAACTACCACTGGACGATTTGATTCTCAAATACGTTATATAACAATCAACCTTACTGCCTCGAATTCATAGGGAACAGTATGAGTGAAGCCTCGTATTTGTAGACCGACCGACCCCGCATACATCAGGGGCGTGACGTAGGCACTTTCCCTCTCTCTCTCTCTCTCTCTCTCTCTCTCTCTCTCTCTCTCTCTCTCTCTCTCTCTCTCTCTCTCTCTCTCTCTCTCCATCAGGCTTCTCTGCACCCACATATTCCAACTATATTGCCGGTGGTCTGATTTTAACACAACCACTGGGTGATTTGATCCTCAAATTCGTTGTATAGCAATTAACCTTACTTCCTCTATTCCATAGAGAACAGTATGAGTGAAGCCTCGTATTTGTAGACCTACCCACTCCGCCTTCCTCATGCGGTATATCGCATGCAATTTTCCTCTCTCTCTCTCTCTCTCTCTCTCTCTCTCTCTCTCCTCTCTCTCTCTCCTTACATCTTGCTTCTCTGTGCCTACCTACTTCACTTGTATTACCAGTGGTTGGATCTCACACAGCCCCAACAACTCGTACACTGGGCGAGTGGCTCCTGAAGTGTGCAGTGTAACAATCAACCATACTGACTATTTCATAGGGTACAGTACGAGGGAAACGTCGTACGTGTAGACTGACGCGCCCCACATGCCTCATGTGGTATATCACAGGCACTTTTCCTCTCTCTCTTTCTCTCTCTCTCTCTCCCTCTCTCTCTCTCTCTCTCTCTCTCTCTCTCTCTCTCTCTCTCTCTCTCCTTACATTTTACTTCACTGTGCCCACCTACTTCACTTGTATTACCAGTGGTTGTATCTCACACAGCCCTAACAACTCAAACACTGGGCGAGGGCTCCTGAAGTGTGCTGTGTAACAATCAACCATACTTACTATCTCATAGGGTACAGTACGAGGGAAACGTCGTACGCGTAGACTGACGCGCCCCACATGCCTCATGTGGTATATCACAGGCACTTTTCCTCTCTTCTCTCTCTCTCTCTCTCTCTCTCTCTTCTCTCTCTCTCGCTCTCTCCCTCTCTCTCGCCCCTCTCTCTCTTTCACCCTCTCACTCTCTCACCTCTCTCTCTCGCTCTCCCCTCTCTCGCTCTCTCTCCTCCTCTCTCTCCCTCTCTCGCTCTCTCTCCCTCTCTCACTCCCTCTAGCGCTCTCTCTCCCTCTCTCTAGCTCTCTTGTTCTCTCTCTTGCCCTCCCCCTCTCTCGCTCTCACCCTCTCTCCTCTCTCCCTCTCTCTTCCCTCTCCTCTCCTCTCTCTCTCTCCCTTTCTCTCTATCTCTCTCCCTCTCTCTCTCCCTCTCTCTCTCGCTCTCCCTCCCTCTCCCTCCCCCTCTCTCTCTCCCCCTCTCTCTTCCTCTCTCTCTCCCCCTCTCTCCCTCCCTTTCGCGCTCTCTCTCACTCTCTCTCCCTCTCTCTCTCCCCTTACATCTGGCGTCTCTGTGCATACCTTCTTCACGTGCATTGCCAGTGGTTGGATCTTACACAGCCCCAACAACTCGAGCACTGGGCGAGGGGCTCCTGAAGCGCGTTGTATGACTAGCAACCATACTGACTATTTCGTAGATTACAATATGCCCCATGTGGTAGGTCGCAGGCACGTTTCCTCTCTCTGTCTCTCTCTGTCTCTCTCTCTGTCTCTCTCTCTGTCTGTCTCTCTCTCTCTCGCTCGCTCTCCTCTCTCTCTCTCTCTCTCTCTCTCTCTCTCTCTCTCTCTCTCTCTCTCTTCTTGCATATACTGTACATATGTCCACATACACTAGCATTTTGTCTGTTGAAGTGTGTCTATGTATGTACGCGTGTTCATGCACACCAGTCCACCCAGACCTTAAATAACATAATGGGGTCGTGGTCAACACTACGTTCAATTTTACACGCCTCCTACCCCGCCCCCTTCTTTCTATGTGCTCACTGAACCGTAACATCCAGAACCGTGTATATAACTACACCCGAGATTTCCGTAGTCATTCACTGATCCGTACGTGAGGTGAGTATGCAGTTTTTTTTCTCTATAAACAGTTTTTCTATTAAACATTTTCTTCGACTAACATTCGTTTCAATTAACATTTTTTTCTATTCTCATTTTCTCGTCATTGCTTCTATTTTTCCATGCATTTGTTCCTCTCGTCCTGTCATCACCTTCTAATGTAGTCACAGGAGTTCTCCTTGACTGTATGTTGTGTTTGTGAATGTGTTTGTTTGCTGATGAAGGCTAACCGCCGCAACGTTCTGTATGTGTCGTAACTCTGTTATGTAAAGCTGCACTACTTTGTGTCATTTTATATTGTTTACACTCTCACAGCTTTACCGCAGTTCCACCAAATTTTATTCATACTTTTCTATGTTTTCAACTGCAACTAATCGTACTATTTTCCTCTGTTAACCGTTATATGTTGCCATCGTGTGTTATATTTATTCACTGAATCGTAGCCATTACCAGCTATCTTTTCTGTGTTTATTTAGATCCACCGTATCTTCCATTGAGACTACATCATCATCCTCCTATTGTCTTCCCACATTCACCACCACCCCCATTTCATACCTACACATATACATTTGTGTCCTCTGCTTTATTCCATTTTTCTTATCTGTACCCACCTCTCATCCCCTGTTTCATATTTCATTCCCCACACCTCTCTGCCTTCCTCCTTACCATAACATATACAGATTGTCTCTTTTTTCCTCATTCTTTCCCTGTCCCGATATGGCTCCTACTTCTCCAACGTTCCATCAAGCTAGATCTCACATCATGTTCTGTTTCAGCCTATTACCTACTGATCTCAAACAAACGTGTACGGATCTCGGCATCTACATTCTTAAGAAGACTCGAACCACCTGCCATGTTCACTTCTTAACAGCGTGCTTAAGATCGCGTCTAGTGCCCCGAGGGTTCTCGTCACGGTTCCACCCGGCAGCAGGCAATCTTACCAGCCAGTCCGTGAAACGTTTGTTACAGATAGACAGACAATGCTCCTTCAGTCGCATGCGGTGTATAGTGGCTAATTATGGGTACCAACTATCGGACCTCACGTCTCAAATCACAAAGCTATCGACACGCCTACGCGAGTTGACCACCCATAATTACTTTTTGTACTGTGTCATCCGTACTGTTATCAATACCTCTAACCATGCACTATACAAATCTCTATCGGTAGCTAAACACGCAAAATTGGCGGGTCTTCGTACCCGCTTGCCTCCCACTCCCCCTTCAACCCAGCCGGTGGATATTAGGCCCGACAATCGCGTAGTCTGCATTCCCCCTGATCTCCCTCTGTCAGACTTTGAGAGGGCGGTCTTGAACAAAGGCCTCGGTTTAATTCCTTTACGACCATCGGCCGACTATTATACAGTACTACAGGACGTACACAGATTTCACCGTACTCTCCGACTGAAATACTTCTTTAGCACTAAAACCAACAACTCCACCACTCCCACCCCCTCTAGCCCAGCTGATGTCTTTTCAGAATTTCCAAGAGCCAAGTCTTCGTGGACACCTAACCCTGGATCTTCCAAGGCATTAGACCTATTCATCGAGAAAACGCTTTTTGACATTCAGAAACTGTGACCAAGACCACTCAGACGTTCTAACCTCACTTCAGATGAAAGGGAGGCGCTGACCCAGCTTCAACGTCGTGACGACATCATCATTAAACCCGCTGACAAGGGTGGAGCAGTAGTTGTTTGGCGGAAGGATCTGTACATTGCAGAAGGACATAAACAACTCAGTGATGGGTCTTTCTACCAACCACGCCCAACAGATGACACAGTCGACAATAACCACCAGGTCAAACTGGCCACTTCTGCGTTGATCCAACAAGGGCTTCTTCCCCCAGCAGCCAAGTCTTTAAACAAGCAATACAGCTGCTTGGGCAGATCAATGTTTTGTATGCTTCCCAAAACACACAAACTGAACAATCCGGGCAGACCGATCATATCAGCCTGTGCATGCCCCACTGAGCACATATCCGGGTTCTTAGACAGAATTTTCCAACCGCTGGTTGGTGACCTCCCATCATATTTGAAAGACACCAACCATGCGATAGCGACGTTTGAATCTATAACATTCACGTCTGATAACCAGTATCACATCTTCAACCTTGATGTGACCTCACTGTACACGTCTATCCCACATAATGATGGTCTCTCAGCTATAAAGTTCTTCCTTGACAGGCGTCCCAACCCTACTATTGCCACGGACGCTATTCTGCGCCTGGCTGAACTGGTCCTTACTCTCAACTCATTTGAGTTTAACGGCCAGTACTTCAATCAGATCAGCGGGGTTGCAATGGGTACTAAAATGGGCCCTAGCTACGCATGCCTTTTTATGGGCCACCTTGAGTACCAGATATGGCAACTCTACAACGGTAGAATCCCTGAACTATACAGGCGATACATCGATGATGGTGTTGGTGTCACCTGTATGCCACGGCCGGATCTCGAAAGATTCATAGACTTCTTCTCCAACTTTCATCCTTCTATCAAACTCACTTCCCATATTTCCTCTACTTCTGTCAACTTCTTAGACCTTACCGTTTCTATTGGGACCCATGGTCTCACCACGACGGTCTACTACAAACCGACTGACTCTCACGCCTTTCTACTCTACACCTCCTCTCACCCTCCATCCTGCAAAGACGCAATTCCTTATTCTCAACTCCTGCGCCTTCGACGACTATGCCAAAATGATGAGGATTTTCGCCACAGTGCTCAGGAAATGTTGGACGTCTTCAGGCTTCGTGGCTATCCTGATCATGTCCTATCATCAGCCTTCCGCCGGGTTCTACCCATTAGCCGCGCAGAGGCTCTCACCTCTGCACCTAGACCAAAAAACCTTCGACCGGTACTTTCTCTTACCTACCATCCGCATAATATTTCAGTCAAGAATATCCTCTTTCGACATCTATCTATCCTTCAAGCTGACACTACTACCAGCGCGATATTTTCAGAGAAACCACTAGTGGCCTACAGACGTGACCGCAACCTCAGAGATGTACTCGTCCACAATAGAGTACAGGGATTTCCACCTCCACCATCACAATTAGGAACTAAGGCTTGCCTGAGATCTCGGTGCAAAACCTGCCCATATGTGATCCATACTCCAGTAGTGCGATTCCCCAAAGGCAATTTACGCACCACAGAAGAATTTTCCTGCACCAGTCGCAACATCATTTACGCCATAATATGCAAAAGGTGTGATATGAAGTACATTGGAGAGACGGGCCTCATGCTAGCCGACAGATTCCACCAACATCTGATGGACATCAACACCAACGAGCGCAAGCTTGTCTCCACCCACTTCAATAGCGCCGACCATCAAGGTGCTTCCGATATCCAGGTCACTGTCATCCAGTCGTGCTCCTCTGGTCCGCAACATCGCAAGAATACAGAAAACCGGCTCATATTCACTATGGGGTGCCTAACACCACACGGCCTCAACACCCAACATAGTTTCATCTAATCGTAGTCATTTCCCCTCCCCACTCTGTTGCTTCCACACCCTCCTGATATCACCCTTACAATCTTACAGAATGCGTCCTCTACAAACCAAACCGAAGAAGCATGTAATTTTCAAGCAACCGCTTCAAGCAACCGCTTCATCCTTGGGAAATCTTGGGGAAGCTCAATCCCACCCAGAACAGATAATCACTATGAAAACAACTCAACGCGCAGAGGAAGATAAAAAACAACAAACACCTCAATGTGCAGACGAAGATAAACAACAACAAGCAGTCTACCCCATTGACGTCAAAATAAGCAATAGGTTTGAAGTACTTCAAGAAAAGTCACCAGAAAACTTGCAGTGCTTTAACATGCTGCAAACGGGCAAGACAAGCCAACAAGATACATCGGGAGAACCACATGGAGACATAAAGACTGCTGATAATCGGAAATGGATGAAACAACGGTCGAGACGTGCTGACAACCAACATGTACAGACAGCACGACCTGACTGTACACATATTATACTAGGCGATTCCTTAATGAAAGGTTATACAGCGACAGGATGGCCACATCAGACAAAGACATTGTTTCAATAATCGCACTGCCTGGGGCTGGTGTAGACCGGCTAACAGACAAGATTAGCAGGTTGGCTGTTAATCATAGTGTCAGAAGGGCAAGCGTACATATTGGCATCACCGACACCATGAACAACCAACAAATCACAGGGTCTCAACTGCTGGCACTCTTGAACGGATTACGTCACACTTTTCCTAACTCATCCATTTTCTTCTCCTCCATCATATCACCGAGTTATGGACACCAGCGCCGTCTAGCTGACATAAATAACAACATGTTGCAGATGTTCTGTTCTCAAAACAAGATACAATTCATCAACAATACAGCATCATTCACTTCACAGGCTGGTGCACCATAAAAGAGTCTTTACAAGGATCAAATACATTTATCTACATTGGGCACCAGTTTTCTCGCCAAGAATTTAAAATATCCAGAACGGACATACCATACATCCAATACGGGATCGCGCCGGACACTTTTAGCTACTCCTGAAACTCAAGCCAGACGACATACTCCCGTCACATCAAGTACAAATAGGACAAAGGGGAAAAAGTGTGCCAGGGAAAACCCCACCTCCAAAAAAACCAAAAAGCCACCCCCAAAAATCCAAGCCAGACGGACCAACCCCTTTTCCCCCAACCAACCAAAT
>JACEFZ010025709.1:0-16601 GCA_014155875.1 Cepaea nemoralis
CCGCATTTACTTTCGCATTTACTTGGCATACTTCAAAATGATTCTCGAACGTTATGCTTTTGTTTAGACAAGGGCGAAACACTCGGGGAACACGAATGCTAAAAACATCAATTGGCGGTTGGAAATCGTAGAAGAAGAACGGAGAGAACACTGCTGTGACTGCATTCTAAAACTAGACACCCTACTCATCAATAAATATTTGTAGCATGGAAGTTAGGAAACGAATTCTTGCACATAGAATCAGTTTTAACATACGCCTGCGAATCCTTGACAATTAGTACACAAGCAAAGAACTCCCTGGAAGCCTCGGAGATGTGGTTGTATAGAAGAAGGCTGAAGATTGATTAGTTAGTTGTGTAATTGATCGGACAGTCAAAATGAGCAATCTGGACATTTTGAGGGAGGCTAAATTGCTAAGACAACTTATCACAAACACCAGAAAGAGTAGTCGTAATTTGTTTGGCCACATTATGAAAAGACAAAAACTGAGCATGTTGTCTCAACCGGAAAGATTTGTGGAAAGAGAGATAGAGGAAGACAGCGAGAGGAAATTCTGGAAAATCTTGTGTTATGGCACGAAGGTAGTTAAATCACGAAATGATCCATGCCTTCGGAAATCGCAATATGTGGAAATTCATGATCGTCCCCGCCAGCCGGCAAGGCACTTGGTAATGATGATGTGACCCTTGTAAAAGAACATTTGGATCCTCGTTGATGAGAAAGCGTACTGGTCACACAGTTTCATGACACTCTCACGGCAGAAGTGGTCAAGGCCCTTTGTGCTATATGTATAGCGTGGAAGAACAGATATGGGAGAAGGGGGGTTGGCTGGTCTCGAGGTATGGTGTCCGCTTCAAGTGCTAGAGGTCCCGGGTTCAAGCCCCGGTGAGGGCCGGGATTTTTTCACTTGGACTTCTAGTAACAAAATTTCCCCTAGACTCTGGGTCGTGAGATCGGACGCCCGTGTGTATCGTTGTGCGCGTAAAAAAACATCCCTTGACAGTTGGAAATCGGAAAAGAGTAACCTAACGGGGCTGCTCGGGCAAACTTTCGAGTTAAAAATCTACCCAAAGTATTTCAGGATCCTCGCCGGTGCTACGGAGTTCGTGCACTCAGCTGAGATTCTCCCGACTCAGGCTTGAGTTAGGAGTAGAACGGAGCACATATGGGTTACACCCGTGTGCCGTGATGTTGATCCGTCGACTAAACTAAACTAAACTAAACTAAACTAAAGAACAGATATACCATAATTTTATTTTAATGTGTCCCGCAAAAGTTTTTTGCAATGATTTGTAATGTGATAGCGTTATTACATTTTATAGGCCTGAATGTACAAATGAATGGATGCTAATCTTTTCTTTCCTTTCGTAGGCGAGCCCTGGCGTCATACAAGTGTCCGTACATTAGCGCAGTACATTATCAGCTTCGCTAAGACGCCAGGTAGAATCATTGGCACCTTGCCGTCTTGACAGACGATAGTTTGTGCTTTAAAAAGGCATAATAACTTTTAACTATGGCGGTAGCGAGTGTGACTGATAAGGCCAATTTGCGCTGTAAATGTCCGTTCACAGTGGGTGCATGTGAACACGTGGTCATTTCCACCATCATGCACCATCTTACGTCTCAAACGCTTGGTGTGTGACTTTTCTGCAATAATTTTCTCCTTTGACTTTATTCCATTTCTGATATTTGCCCTCCATGCAACACGTTCAGCGGCGACTTGCTCCCAATGTGCATTATCAATGCCTGTATCAATCATGTCCCGCTTACACACATCTTTGTATCGTAGTAGAGGCCGACCCTGAGATCTCTTACCCATCTGTAATTCACCAAAAAAGATATCCTTTGGTATTCTACCATCATCCATCCTCCTAAGATGTCCTATCCATCTAAGTCTACGAAGACTGAGCATGGAATAAACTGTCACACAACCTGATCTTTCCAATACTTCAGTATTTGTGATTTTGTCTTGCCACTTAATACCAAGAATTCTTCGCAGACACCGCATATGAAAGCTGTTTAAGTTGTTCTCTTGGTGTGAGTAAGTTGTCCAGGTTTCACTGCCATAGAGAAGAGTACTAAGGACACAGGCTTGATAGACAAGGACTTTTGTTTTGGCAGTAAGCTTCCTGTTCTCCCAGACTCTTTTTCTTAACCTGTTCATTGTTGTTGCTGCCTTACCAATCCGGATGTTGATTTCCTGATCTAGGGATCAGGGATGGAGTTATTGCCTCTCCATAGCACAAAGCCTGGGCTAAAATATAGAGATCATGTGTTGCCCATGCAGCATGATCCCTCTCTCGGCCTGCCTAGTTTACTCCAGAGGAAAGGTAACACCCCTACATCTGGAACAAGACAAGCTGCAGAAGCTGCCGGATCAGCAAAGCAATGCTCTAACTGTCCGCCTGTCGGAGCTTCGATCCTAGACCAGTCGCCAACCAAGGCTTAGGGCCTGGTCTGCCCTGCCATGACATTTTGTCTTTAGCTTGCATTTCCTCGCACCAGGGTAAGGCTTGTACCCTCCCAATTGCGCTCTTCCGCCCGAAGCCGTTGGCACAATGTGGGGTGTCGGGTTTGGTAAGCGCCGCCCAACGTTCAGCGCTAACAGAAACCAGGTAGTACCGTCTACTGTTATACGGTAGCTCAGTCATATCTGACTAAGAATGGTGGAACAAGAAAGTGACCAGAGGGTCTGGCCGACAGTGCTCCGAGGACAGGTCAGACTGACACAAAATCAGACTGCAGTTGGTAGCATTAGTATTGGGACTCTTCGCTGGCTGTTGAAAATGAGGACGGAACATGTATGGTAATGTTCCGAGTGTTGCGATGTCTGCTCTTGACTCAAGTAACTCAACTCAACGCTTACGGCATTATTTGTCCTGGAATGTATATTATCTTTTAAAGTACCTCTCGGATGACGGAGAAGCACTCGGAGGAGCCTCGTGCACTTTGCACTAATTAACTGAATAAGTGCCATGGGATGATTAATCGCCTTAAGTGACTTCCCATATCTGCAAATGGCTTATATAGTTGTTTTACCTATGCAGCCCCCTTTAATTTGATATATATAATACAACATGCCTGATACCATATTAACAACTTTCAAGTCATAACTGTGACAAACCCCTACTTCTCCCTTTCCGCCATCCACTTTTGTTTGGTTCAAACCAAGTTTTTGCTTGGCACTGAATGGGTTAAACATCCCTAAGTGGTTGGAAATAGAACAAAGTGGGCCCGATTGAGCCCGACTGCCAGAATATTGATAAAATTAGAAAGCATACCCACAGAAATATTGATAGCCAGCGTGATACTGATAAATACACGTCAGAAACATCCCCACGGCAACGGAGTTCTTGCACTGTGTCGAGATTCTCAAGGTGTGATCTATGGGAGATGAGATTCTCCTTGTTGATCTATGGGAGATTTGATTCGCCTTGTGTAATCTATGGGAGATAGGATTCTCCTTGTGTGATCTATGGAAGATGAGATTCTCTTTGTGTGATCTATGGAAGATGAGATTCCCCTTGTGTGATCTATGGCTGATGGGATTCTCCTTGTGTAATCTATGCGAGATGGGATTCACCTAGTGTGGTCTATGGAAGATGAATTTCTCCTTCTGTGATCTTTGGGAGATGAGATTCACCTTGTGTTATCAATGGGAGATAAAATTCTCAGTGTGTCATATACGGGAGATGTTCTCACTGAATGGTCTATATGAGATGAGATTCTCACTAAGTGGTCTATGGTAGATGAGATTCTCCGTGTGTGATCTTTGGGAGATGAGATTCTCCTTGTGTGATCTATGGGAGATGATATTCTCCTTGTGTGATCTATGGACGATGCATTTCTCCTTCTGTGATCTTTGGGAGATGAGATTCTCCTTGTGTGATCTATGGGAGATGATATTCTCCTTGTGTGATCTATGGGAGATGATATTCTCCTTGTGTGATCTATGGAAGATGAATTTCTCCTTCTGTGATCTTTGGGAGATGAGATTCTCCTTGTGTGATCTATGGGAGATGATATTTTCCTTTTGTGATCTTTGGGAGATGAGATTCTCCTTGTGTTATCAATGAGAGATGAGATTATCCTTGTGTGATCTATGAGAGATGATATTATCCTTGGGTGGTCTACGGGAGATGCGATTCTCCTTGTGTGGTCTATAGGAAATGAGATTCTCCTTGTATGATCTATCGGAGATGAGACTCTCCTCGTGTGGTCTATGGGAGATGAGATTGTCCTTGCGTGGTCTATGGGAGATGAGATTGTCCTTGCGTGGTCTATGGGAGATGAGATTGTCCTTGCGTGGTCTATGGGAGATGAGATTCTCTTTGTGTGGTCTATGGGAGATGATATTCTCCTTGTGTGATCTATGGAAGATGAATTTCTCCTTGTGTGATCTTTGGGAGATGAGATTCTCCTTGGGTGGTCTATGGGAGATGAGATTCTCCTTGTGTCGTCTATGGGATATGAGATTATGCTTGTGTGATCTATGGGAGGTGAGATTCTCACTGAGTGGTCTAAGTGATATGAGATTCTCCTTGTGTGACCTATGGAAGATGAGATTCTCACTGAGTGGTCTATGTGAGATTAGATTCTCCTTGTGTGATCTATGGGAGATGATATTCTCCTTGTGTGATCTATGGGAGATGAGATTCTCCTTGTGTGATTTATGGGAGATGAGATTCTCCTTGTGTGATTTATGGGAGATGATATTCTCCTTGTGTGATCTATGGGAGATGAGATTCTCCTTGTGTGATTTATGGGAGATTAGATTCTCCTTGTGTGATCTATGGGAGATGATATTCTCCTTGTGTGATCTATGGGAGATGAGATTCTCCTTGTGTGATTTATGGGAGATGAGATTCTCCTTGTGTGGTCTGTGAAGTACGTATGGAGGTGTCCGTGTGATATGATTGAAATCATGTCCAATCGAAACCAGATGGATCGACACATTTACAATACTCATAGACGCAAAGGAAAGAAGCAAACTAAGAGGATACGCTCAACAATATAACAGCTGAACGGTTTATCAGCTCTGGATTCGAACCTTCCGCCTCCAAATGACGACGGCGTAATTGGAAGGAATTTGTGTACGTCAGCGTGTAGATAACTAGATTGTGGACTTGTATGGACTTTAGCTTGTGTCCTTAGTACTCTTCTTTAGTTAGTTAGTTAGTTAGTCGACAGATCATCCTCGTTGCACATCGGACCATTCAGTCCATAAGTGCTCGGATCCCCTCCTCAGCAAATCCCGCAGCGTGTAGCGGCTAACGACGCCAGTTCTGTGTTGGTTTATCAATCTTCTTTGGCTTCCTGCGTAGTGTTCTTGTTTGGCCACCCCTCTTTTAATTTGCTGCTCTCGCAGTCTGGCCATTGTTGTAGATTCACAGTCATCACTTGGTTCTTGCAAAAGTCTCACTTCTCGTAGAGCATTCAGAATGTCAGCCTGGTCCATGGCGCGTCCGCCCTCCACAGTAGCCTCACCTGCGAGCTTGTCAGCCCGCTCATTTCCTTGTACTCCCGCATGACCTGGCACGAAGATGAAACTAATCTTTGCCAGCCTAGACCGCTCCAGAGGCAGCAACCATTCTCTTCGGATCGACCCCCTCCTCTATCCTCTTGATCATGTTCATTGAGTCGCTAAGGAAACAAGCCCTAGTGAATGTCTGTGTCTCGAGCCATGTTATTGCTTTACTTACTGCCATGACTTCCATGGTCAGGCTACTTGTGGTTTCAGTGAAAGCACCAGAGTCCTCCTTCACAATTCTCCCTCCGGCCCGAGCTGTAAAGGCCCATGAGCTTCTCACATGTCGGACGACCGACCCATCTGTGTAGATGACCGCGTCACTGTCTAGCGAATTCTCGAAAATCAACGCTTGTACTTCAGCCTCCACAGCAGCCGGATTTTCTTGTCTGCATTTTCTATCTAGTTGGATGCAAACTGAAAAGGATGTGCAGAAGTCTGTTGGCACTTGCACCCACTCCTCGCCAGGTTCTAAGTCCTCAAGTGAACATACCTGTTGAAGAATGTCTTCGGCTTGACCCATCCACGACCGTCCTCTTTTTAACCTGCTGCCCTTCACCTTCCTAATTTCACTATGCAGTGGATGCTGTGTGTTTGCGTTAATTCTGAGGTAGGCGCGTGCCCTGCAAACTTGCATTCTCTCTTCAATGGTTGGAAAATCAAGAAGGTAGCGCATCGCCCTGCATGCTGTATCTCTTGTACATCCAAGAATAATGCGCATAGCTTCATTCTGTATCCTTTCCATCCTTTCTATCTGCTTATGGCTGAGAGTCAGGATTGCCATTGCATACTCCAAAACAGACATGACCAGCCCCTCGTACAGAAGACATAGATGGCGCTGCTCACAGTTTGCTGCCGCCATCACCCGCATCGCTGCCAAGCCCCGCTTGGCCTTTGTTATCACCTGGTCTATGTGCACATTATAAGCAAGGCTTCGATCAAACCGTATCCCCAGGTAATTCATTGCCTGCGTTCTTTCCACCGTCTCTGAACACAGTATTACAGTTGGTGTTGGATTGTTGACAATATGATTATTCAACGAGAACCAAGTCACTGTTGCCTTTGTTGGGTTGACCATTGCCCCAGCTTCATCACACCAAGTACTTATGCGATTGAGTTCGGTTTGTAGTTCCACAGCAACCTCCTCTCTATCCTTACCCTGACGATACACTAAAACATCATCGGCATATGACAATGTCCTGCCAGGTCCAGTGATCTGCTCACTGGTGATTCTCACTGTGTAGGCGTTGAACAGTACCGGAGATAATGGTGATCCCTGTGGTAGGCCAGGATATATTGTTGTTGGTTCCGAAGTCCAACTGCCACATCTAAAAACTACTTTCCGTTGGAAGAGGGCTGCAGCGATCCAACTAAGGAGGAATGGACTTACGTTTAGTTCAAGAAGCTGAAACATTAAAAAATCCAGTGGTACTCTGTTGTATGCGTCCTCAAGATCAATCGCTGCAGCAACAGTTTCAGTGCCTGAGTGGAAACCTTCATAGACATCATGGGCAAAGACTGCTGCATTGGTCCAGGTTTCTCTTTTTGGACGGTACCCACCCAGGGTAGGTGGGAAAACACCTTGCCTCTCTAGTTGGCTTGATATTTTCCTGGCAATTACCTTCTCCAGCAGCTTGCCTACTGTATTCTGCATGGTTATAATTCGATATCCCTGAATTTCTTTGTGGTCTTTGTCAGGCTTCGGCAAGGGAATCAGATTGCTATGTAACCATTCCTCCTTGATGCTAGCACTCCCTATACTGTTGTTGTACATGTCTGCTAGTTTCTCTAGCTCATTGTCGGTACACCTATTTATGTCGTCGTATCTTATGCCATCAGGACCTGGAGCACTGTTTTTTGATCGTCGAAGCACAGCCTTGATTTCTTTCACTGTCACTGTGTCTTCATCCGAAGTGTTCTGGGCCTTGCATCTGTCTGAGGTGACCTCCTTGGCCAGATTCCGGCCTCCCATGTCTGTCTGGTCAGTACTCTTCTTTAAGGCAGTGAAACCTGGACAACTTACTCACGCCAAGAGAAACATTTCAACAGCTTTCATATGCAGTGTCTGCGAAGAATTCTTGGTAGTGGCAAGATAAAATCACAAATACTGAAGTATTGGAAAGATCAGGTTGTGTGACGGTGTGTTCCATGCTCAGCCTTCGTAGACTTAGATGGATAGGACACGTTAGGAGGATGGATGATGGTAGAATACCAAAAGACATCTGTTTTGGTGAACTAAGATGGGTAGGAGATCTCAGGGTCGGCCTCTACTACGATACAAAGATGTGTGTAAGCGGGACATGATTGATACAGGCATTGATAATGCACATTGGGAGCAAGTCGCCGCTGAACGTGTTGCATGGAGGGCAACTATCAGAAATGGAATAAAGACAAAGGAGAAAATTATTGCAGATAAAGCACACACAGAGCGTGAAAGGCGTAAGATGGTGCATGATGGTGGGAACGACCATGCTTTGACATGCATCCACTGTGGACGAACATGTACAGCGCGAATTGGCCTTAGCCGCCACACTTGCTACCGCCATGGGTTGTAGTTATTATGCCTGTTTGAAGCACAGTGTACCAAACTATCGTCTATCAAGACGGTAAGGTGCCAACAAATGATGGGACTCACCTTCTTATCCGGCAGACCTAGGTCCTAAATCCCCCTCCCTCCCCCTCCTTTTCTAGGTGTGTTTATGTTTCTTGACGTCCCGACAAAATGCCTCAGAAAATGGGAGGCTATAGGTGGCCGGTGTTCTACTGATGGCATCATCCGTGGAGTATCGAGTATCTACAATTGTGACTGAGCACCAACTTCATAATCGGAGTTTCCATCTAAGCAGATTTTACAAGCACATGACTTAATGTTTTAATCAACATTGTTAGGTTGATACTCGCGGTGATATTATTTTAATCAACATTGTTAAGTTGATACTCGCCGTGCTATTATTTTAATCAATATTTTTAGGTTGATACTCGTGGTGACATTGTTTTAATGAACATTGTACCTCTGAAGTCAGAGTGGGTTCGCCTGATGGCGAGGGACACTGTTAACAGGGAAAGCTAATCCACACGCAAAATTCAATCCAGCACTACAATAAGTAGTGTGTATGAATTACGACTGAGTTCAAAGCGTGCGAGCGCAAACAAAAACAAGCAAAACAAAAAAAAATCAACATTGTTAAGTTGATACTTGCGGTGATGTTGTTTTAATCAACATTGTTAAGTTGATACTCGCGATGATATTGTTTTCATTGACTCGTAGGTCCCCCTAAACTGTTCTGGGAAGCAATGGCTGCCGACGTGATATCGACCACAACAGCCTTGGAGAGGAGATTTATCTTGTACCACATACCCAAAACTCGCCAATGTGTTCTTGTCTTTACTACTGAAATCATCTGATAACCCCAATGTGCCGTCATTACCAGCATTTATTTTTGGGCCGTAGTAGTTTGCCATTTCTTTCTGAGCGACCGGCCCTCATACCATTACGTAAAAAAAAAAAAAAAAAAAAACCAACGCAATGCGGTCTGCTGCCAAATCGCGCACAGCTGTGTTTCGAACGCGGGTACGCGGGATTACGAACTGCGTCCGTAACCCTTGGCCACGGAGCCGATAACCCCAATGTACATGTGTAAAATCAAATGAACCGACACGTGTATCTTCAAGCACTGAAACAATGCGTGTTCTGCGGCAAAGTTCCACATTCAGTGTCGTTTCGTAAGTTACACAAACATGTGTCGTTTATTCGGTAACGCGTGCGCCGGCTTCTATCATCCGTGTATTGCTGCTACCGTGAATGGAAAGTAAACAAATTTAATACTGTAGATCTGAGCGCAGTGGCGGGTTAAGTGTACAATGATGGATTGATTACCTGCAGGCAAAGCTACTAATGGCAATTACGATATTTAACACACTGTTTTCCGTAGTGAAATTGAATAATGACGACACAAAGAATGGATTGCACGGTTGATTGCCTGGCATAATTCGCTTTATCTCATCAGGTACATACTGCAGAAACCGGACAAGATGAACTAAAGCAATAAGATAAATCCTTCAAGCTGAAATATGCAACACACATATTCACACAGCAATTTTAATTGTCTACCACGCTAAACTCTGTGGGAGGCTCTGTGGCGAAGTGGTCAAGCCGTTTGACTCGTGCTCCGAAGGTTGTGGGTTCGATTCCGGGCCGCACCCTTCGGTTTACGAGTTAAATGTTTCGGAGACTCCTGTGGGTCGTCGCTAAAAGCTACGGAGTTCGTGCTTTTGCGACGCTTTCCGTGCTGCGGAAAGAGACCGAGCCATATGGGATAAAACCCGGTGCAACGACTTTTAAGCGACTTTAAACCACGCTAAACACATTGTCTAATATTTGAGGGGACACATTTTATCACGGCCCCATAGGGTCCACTTTATCACGGTCCCACAGGGTCCACTTTATCACGGTCCCACAGGGTCCACTTTATCACGATCCCGCAGGGTCCACTTTATCACGGTCCACAGGGTCCACTTTATCACGGTCACCCATGATCCACTTTATTATGGTCCCACAAAGTCCACTTTATCAGGGTCCCATGGGGTCCACTTGCATTGGTCAAGTTGACTCCTCCCCAGTCTGTCACTGCTTGAGCGCGGTGTAAACGCAATTAGGGAGGGTTGGTCTCAGGTTGGCTCTCTGACACCGTAGACACACAACTAGACAAGGGCATGCTTCCTTAGCGACTCAATGAGTATGCTCAAGAGGATAGAGATGGGGGGGGGGGGGGGTCCGAAGAGAATGGTTGCTGCCTCTGGAGCGGTCTCGGCTGGCAAAGATTAGTTTCATCTTCGTGCCAGGGGCATGCGGGAGTACAAGGAAATGAGCGGGTTGACAAGCTCGCAGGTAAGGCTACTGTGGAGGGCGGACGTGCCATTGACCAGGCTGACATTCTGAATGCTCTACGAGAAGTAAGACTGTTGCGAGAACCAAGTGATGTCTGTGAATCTACAACCATGGTCAGACTGCGAGAAGAGCAAATTAAAAGAGGTGTGGCCAAACAAGAACACTACGCAAGAAGCCAAAGAAGATTGATAAACCAACACAGAACTGGTGTCGTGAGCCGCTACACGCTGTGGGATTTGCTGAGGAGGGGATCCGAGCACTTATGGACTGATGGTTCGATGTGAAATGAGGATGATCTGTCGACTAACTAACAACTAGACAAACATTCAAACGACCAGGATGAACTGGCCGATAAAGGGCTTGGCAAACATGGCTATGGAGGAGGAGGAGGAGGAGGAGGATGAGGAGGAGGAGGAGGAGAAGAAGAAGAAGAAGATGATGAAGAGGAGGTGATGTAGAGATAGAGAGGTTGGGGGGGGGGGAGAGAAAAAGAAAAAACACACATCATTTCTCGCATAATTAATCAACGGAATAGAAATAAAGAAATTTATACTAATTAGTAAATGAACACAAATACACATTAAATACATCACGGTTGATCTTTCAGCTTTAATCAACTACTTTTTAACAGTACTTTACGATTTGATACCTCTGTTTAGAATACTACAAAATATTTTGTTTAGTTTATATGCTATTAACATTTTACACAAACGTTTCAAACCTTGTTATAGCTTGAAGCTATATGCGATTAATACAGTAACAATTTAGTCTCCAGATAGGCGTGATTCTGAAATCTCTTCAACCAAAAAGGAGCCACAAAGAAAGACACAAACATGTGACCGACAAATGCTAGTCCCAAGACATAGATCCAGTAACTGATGTTCGCGGGCAGTTCCTGCAAATATTAATTAAACATAAAAGGTAGGTCAATGTAACACAGGCACGAGGTCTAGTTAAATCAGTACCTCTGAAAATGTGTTAAATTAGTCACACCAGTGATTCTTAAACTGTGGAGTCCTAGACACAGCGCTGCGTACGGTGAAAATAGTTATGCAGCTATGGTCAAGGATAGTTTTTATTGCACTGGAGTCTCTTTCTTGCTTTGACGACGTAAATTACAATACCTCAGAAGTCAGAGTGGGTTCGCCTCGATGCGCGGAGCACCAATAACAGGGAAATCTAACCCAATCCTTCTTCTTCTTCTTCTTCTTCTTCTGCTGCTGCTGCTGCTGCTGCTGCTGCTGCTGCTGATCTTCACCTACCAGTTGAGTATTCTCACGATCCAGCACTCCTAACTTTTGCCGCCACCCGCAGCGCCTTTCATGTCCACCCCATATTATTCATCTTTATTTGTAATTCTCTTCTCTTCTGTGTTGTAGATCTCCCTGTTTTGTTAAACTTCCTCTATTTCTCTTGACCCGTGATTTCCAGAGGGAGACATCACTATCTACATCACATACAGGTTCTCTCAGCTTATGTCCTGTCCAGCGCCAGGGTCTGTCCTCACCTCTTGATTGACTGGGATTTGTTTGGTTTACCCCATAAACTTCACCTTGATGATTCTATCACTGGGATTTGTTTGGTTTACCCCATAAACTTCACCTTGATGATTCTATCACTGGGATTTGTTTGGTTTGCCTCATAAACTCCACCTTGGTGATTCTATCACTGGGATTTGTTTGGTTTGCCTCATAAACTCCACCTTGGTGATTCTATCACTGGGATTTGTTTGATTTGCCCCATAAACTCCACCTTGGTGATTTCTATCACTGGGATTTGTCTAGTTTGCCCCATAAACTCCACCTTGGTGATTTCTATCACTGGAATTTATTTGATTTGCCCCATAAACTCCACCTTGGTAATTTCTATCACTGGGATTTGTTTGATTTGCCCCATAAACTCCACCTTGGCGATTTCTATCACTGGGATTTGTTCGATTTGCCCCATAAACACCACCTTGGTAATTTCTATCACTGGGATTTGTTTGATTTGCCCCATAAACTCCAGCTTGGTGATTATATCACATGGATTTGGTTGGTGTGTCCCACAAACACTACCCTAGTGATTCTGTCGTGCCGTTGTAGTCCTTGTGTTCTGCATAGACAGCATTTAACGAATGCTCATGTTAGTTAATTAACTACTGTATAGATAAGGGCTGTGAACTGGACGAGGTTGTATGCCCCAGTGTTGGATCATCATCATCAAGTGCCATGCCATCAGGCGTTGATGACACTCTACAGATCTCGGTCTTTAGTCTTCAGTAGCAACTCTGCTGATGATATTATATTCCTCCATGACACCGTCTCAATCCACCCAGCATCATTTCTCTTGGTCTTCCACTGTCCTCTCTTCCCCTTGATCTTTCCAGTTGTCACGATGTTCTCCAATTGCCTTTCTTCTCATCACATGACTAAAGAAAGCTATTTGTTTCTTTCTTATTATTGTATATAATTTCTAGTTTCATTAGCCTCGTTCAGTCAATCGTCGTTAGTTACTCTGGCAGTCCAAGTAATTCGCAATATTCGTTTTAGGAACCACACCTCTGTTCTTCCTAATTTGTTCGTTTATATTCCAAGATTCACTGCCATACAGAAAAATATGTTCTATATAGCATTTCATCATTCTCTTTCTTATATTTAATGATAGTGACTTATTGCATAAGATTCTTTTCATTTTCTGAAATTCAGCTTTTGCTTGCCCTATTATGTTCTTATTTTATGTTGCGCATTTTCCATCAGATGTTATTAATGCCCTCGGGTATTTGTAATTATCCACTTTGTTGAGGGATAGCAGGTGGGGGAAAACAAGAAACTCTTTTACAAAACCATAAATTTGAAGTCTTTTCGTGTTTAAACATGAACGTCTTGTTATATAATCATTACAAGGATTGTTACAATTCTCAAATACTAATGAATCTACGTGAAGCGTATGCATTCTTATTCTAAACCAACAGTACAAAGAAGCACATTTTGAGAACCACTGATAACAGCAGACAAACAAAGGGTGCTATTTCGGCAACGACATATTGTTATGGCGGTATTACTATTACGTTGTTTGGTATGATCTACTTGTGTTTGATTGTTGATCTCGGTTGCGTGTGTAAGTCACGTTTAGTGGGTTAAAGTTGACTGTTGAATTACCACTCAAGAAACATAAATTAAGTCAAGTTTAGCTTCACAAGACATGTGATATTTATGATGTAATAGAAGTACTATAACATACTTACCTACCAAATTACCCGCGAACCTACCCATGTGTTTATCCATTCATATGTCTATCTGGCTGCCTGTCTGTCTGCCTATCTGGTTACCTACGAACCTACCTACCTGTCTATCTGTTTGTACATTTCTATGTCTGTCCACCCGTGCGTCCATCTGCTTTTTCTGTCGCTCTGAGTTTCTGTGCCTGTCTTTTAGTCCTTCCATCTCCTTGTCTGTCTGTATTTGTCGGTCGGTTGGTCTGTCTGTCTGTCTGTCTGTATATGTCTGTCGGTTAGTCTGTCTGTCTGTATCTGTCTGTCTGTCTGTCTGTCTGTCTGTCTGTCTGTCTGTCTGTCTGTCTGTCTGTATCTGTCTGTCCGTTAGTATGTCTGTCTTCTAGCCTGCTGGCAAGTCTTCAGCACGGCTACCACTCTATTTAGCAATAGAGTATTCGAACTCAGCATGTCTCTCCAGTTACCTTTTGTCTGTTTTAAACTTAAACATCCGGTGTGTTGCTGTCGAGGTAGCGGGTTCAACCCCTACACCGGTCACTTGGACTAAAATGTTGACTTCTCGTCTTTGGCTTAGGGACGCGCTTGCTTGCTTGTGTTCGTTGGCTTGAGCTCCAACGCGAAGTCCTGTATGTCGGATGAAGGCATCCTGTTGTCCAACATCAGTGTGATGTCATACAGGACCTGAGGTTTGCGTGAGTATCTGTTGTCCCATGTCTGGCTTATTGGTGTGCAGACTGGTGGTTCCTCGCCGTACAGGCAGACACTCTCCGACTTCGGAGGAATCGGTGATCCTACTGACTTTGGCCACGACTCCGAAGGGACCTGTTGCCCAGGACGCTAGACGAGGACGCGTCAATAGGTCTTGGCAAGTATATAACCCGGCCCTGGTGCCTTGGAAACACCTCAGCGTCCCTCTTAGGGACGTAAATTACAAGTACATGTGAAGTCGGAGCGGGTTTGCCTGATGGCGAGGGATACTGGTAATAGGGAAAACTGACCCACTCGCAAAAATCAGCCCAGTGCGCTACAAGTAATAGCACGTGTATGGACTACGTTTGAGTTCAAAGCGAGCAAACGCAAATTTAAAAAAAACAATTCTATTTAACTTGTCAAGCCTTCCTCCCAGCTATGTGTGCCTTAGATATTCTAAATGCACTCACCGACTCCGTCTGCGTGTCTCAAAATCAAGACAATGCCAGAGGTAGATGTGGGATGATTCAGATGATAACCCGAGATCATATCAAGAACATGTGATGTACTTGAATGGGTTCCGACGCGACAGATAAGGCAATATGGGCAACCGTTAAATGATTTGTTCTAAATCCAAAAAGAATTGTTGTTGTTGTGTTTTGTTTTGTTTTAAACACAAAACACAGTCAGATGTCAAGGTCAACACTGACGCAGGGGTTTTTGAAAACGTGACCTGGATTCATTGTCTACGTCTGACATCCATAGAAAAGTGCAGGTTCTATGTAGCACTATAACACTTCTTCTCGCAGCAACTGACTTCTTGTTACGTACTTATTTCATCATCTCATCTCATCGTTACTTCTTCTTAAGTCGTCTTTGTCAGTCGTGTATACAGATATTCAACAAACGAAGGAAATGATGCGTCCAGGCAGTATCTCAGTAGGTACATTGCCGGACACGAAAGGATAAGATATGTCCAGGCAGTATCTCAGTAGGTACATTGCCGGACACGAAAGGATAAGATATGTCCAGACAGTATCTCAGTAGGTACATTGCCGGACTACGAAAGGATAAGATATGTCCAGACAGTATCTCAGTAGGTACATTGCCGGACTACGAAAGGATAAGATATGTCCAGACAGTATCTCAGTAGGTACATTGCCGGACACGAAAGGATAAGATATGTCCAGGCAGTATCTCAGTAGGTACATTGCTGGACACGAAAGGATAAGATATGTCCAGGCAGTATCTCAGTAGGTACATTGCTGGACACGAAAGGATAAGATATGTCCAGACAGTATCTCAGTAGGTACATTGCTGGTCTCGAAAGGATCAGATATGTCCAGACAGTATCTCAGTAGGTATATGGCTGGACACGAAAGGATAAGAGCACTTGCTCTTCTCTTAAACTTCATTTGCGCTAATGTCGGGATAGTATGTTCATTTAACACACCGGTCAGTTGAGTGAAAGGTTGATTTCTAGTTCAGAAAGCAATGACAAACTACTGAAACTGTAAAGAAAATCAATATGCTGTTGGGAGCAACGTCTTTCAAAGTACGTACATGCAACATTATTTTTAAAAGCTTCGCAGTCTAGTGCATATAAATTGTGACATTTGCGCGTGGTGACAATTGTTAATAGCTTTTTATCGGGTGCAGAGGTTTAGACAGAAGGCATCCACCTCTGACATGTTCTTATTTGGTTCAGTTTGCTATTTAGATTGAACAATAACACAAGCTTGCTTTAGATTTAATAGATTCTTAAACAATAACACAAACGAGAATTAGATTGAATAGATTCTTACACAATTACACAAGCGTGATTTAGATTCAATATATTCTCACACAATAACGCTAGCGTAATTTAGATTGAATAGATTCTTACACAATAACACAAGCATAATTTACATTCCATATATTCTCACACAATAACACAAGCGTAATTTATATTGAATAGATTCTTACACAATGACACAAGCATGATTTGGATTGAATAGATTCTTACACAATTACACAAGCGTGATTTAGATGGAATAGGTTCTTACACAGTAACACAAGCGAGATTTAGATCGAATAGATTCTTACCCAATAATACAAGCGAGATTTAGATGGATTAGATTCTCACACAGTAAAACAAACGTGATTTAGATTGAATATATCCTCACACAATAATACAAGCGTGATTTAGATGGAATAGATTCTCACACAATCACCGCCTCACTTTCATACATAGTAGAGGGCTGCAACTCCAGCCCAAGGGGATAACCCAAATTTTTGGGGAA
>JACEFZ010025710.1:0-15126 GCA_014155875.1 Cepaea nemoralis
CTTTTATGCAGTTGGCGTTTTGTTACTCCCTTCCAACACTACAACAACAGTGTTGGTTATTTTTACAGAATCTAAAAGCTGTGATATCCTTATTCTATACAGCACTGAAACACATTTACACTCCAACCGATGTTTAACTTTCTCTGTTCACATATAAATTTCCTGTCCTATTTCACTGGGTTTTTCCGTCCCCCTCAACCATCCCTGCTCCTCTTCCGTCCTTTGATACAGACGATCTCCAAGTATCGTTGCTTTTCGGTTACCCAAAGAATTTGGTTTTTAGTATTTCAAAGATAAACACTGTTTGATCGTTCCGAACTTCTCGACGATAAACGATCTCCGGTGATTCTCCGTAACATCCGACACGGACTTTGCTTTGATCCCTCCCAGTAAATAATTTGTCCGTGGGCTTCGCTTCCGAGTCCCAGACGCACGGCCAGTGTTTGAAGTCACGATCGCCGTCTGGTTTAAAATTTCAGGACCGTCACATCTTTCCCCAAATGTTTCTGTCGTTTTCTATATCAGGATCGTCGCCTGCCAGCCATATCATGACAGATGTATTCATCTGACATACAGGACTTCACGCTGAAGTTCACAGCCAGCGAACACAAGCTAGCTAGCAAGCAACAAAGACGAGAAAGGGATGAAGATAGCTATAAGAGGAAACACAACTGGTTGAATAGTATGATGACAAAACGAAAATGAAAAGAGAAAAAACGTATAGCAATTTACTAAAAACAGCATTAATCGATATTATGGCCATATGATTATATGAAACGCATCAAGAAGTTTATACTGTTTTCAACGGGATTACCGTATCTTTCACCCCACGGCCATGAATGGAAGGCTGTATCATTAAAGTCGGAAATCCCACAATAATCGGTGGCAGTGAGGTGCATGGAACCCGGCCAAGGTATGTTGTTACTGATTTAAATGTGGTGTAGTCCGAATCTATCTGCTAAACGAACACCGATGTCGCCAGTGTATTTGATATTATGCAATTGCAATTAATTGTGTAGATGACGCTGTTTTATTTTTTGTAACTGTATCATGATTAGTTGCGTTGCATTTTTTTTTTGGGGTCATAGAATAAGATGTGTTTGCTGTATTAAAATTTTTATTGTAACCCAGGTGTCGAATCCCTCTTATTCATTGGCACCTTGCCGTCTTGACAGACGATAGTTTGTGCTCCAAAAAGGCATAATAACTTTTTACCCATGGCGGTAGCGAATGTGACTGATAAGGCCAATTCGCGCTGTAAATGTGGGTGCATGTGAACATCTCCACCATCATGCACCATCCCACGCATCACACGCTCGGTGTGCGACCCATCTGCAATAATCCTGTCCCCTGTCCCCATTCCACCTCTGACGTTTGCCCTCCATGCAACATGCTCAGTGGCGACCTGCTCCCAATGTGCACTATCAATGTCCGTATCAATCATGTCCCGTCTACACACATCTCTATATAGCAGTAGAGGCCGACCCTGAGATCTCCCTCCCATCTGCAATTCACCAAAAAAGATGTCCGTTGGCACTCCACCACCATCCATCCTCCCAAGACGTCCCATCCATCAAAGTCCACGAAGACACAGCGTGGAACACACCGCCACACAACCCTATCCCTCCAACACCTCAGCATCTGCGATCCCGTCCTGCCACCCAATAGTAAGAACTCCTCGAAGACACCGCATACAAACGTCGTCCAAACGTTTCCCCCGGTGTGAGCAAGCTGTCCAGGTTTCACTGCAATAAAGAAGAGCACCAAGGACACAGGCTTGACAGACAAGGACCTTCGTTTTGGCAGTAGGCCTCCTGCTCTCCCAGACCCCCCTCCCCCTCCACCCTAACCTGTTTCACTGCCGTCGCTGCCCCACCAATCCGGATGTTGATCCCCTGATCCAGGGACAAGCTGCTATTCACCACCGATCCCAGACATGCAAAATGGTCCACCATCTCCAGTTCGGTGTCGTCAACAAAGACCGACGGCACCCCATGTGCACCCTGTGAGACAATCCGTGTCATCCCTTTGCCAATTGCCAAACCAAATTCAGACAAGCATTGGAAAACGCAGATAGTAGACATTGTAATTCCTCCACAGGCGGGTCGCAACTGCAGCATCATCTGCAAAAAGCAATTCTCTGATCAGTACCCTCCCAACTTTGGCCATGGCCTTCAATCCCTGAGCACCGCAGAGGCCGCCATCTGAGCGTGAGCGAATGCATACACCACCATCCCGATCACGAAAGGCATATCTCAGTAGAAGTGAAAAGCAAATTCCAAAGAGGGTGGGAGCCAGCACACAACCCCGCTCAACTTAGCTCTTGATTTCAAACTCCCCAGAAGTTGCACCATCACACTTGATTAAACCCTACATGCCCGTGTGGAATCCCTCCCTACCCCTACCCCCCCCCCCCCCCTCTTAAATGCATTGTAATAATGCTTAAGTAAATTGTTGTGTTATGGTTTTTATTTAAACATCTAGCGTAGTGGTTTCTGCTATTGTCACCCCTGCTGGAAATGCCTTAGTGAACCTTCTTCATAAAATCCATTAACTTTGAGTGCACGCATTTCTTAAAACCGCCGTTTTCAGCAGACCAACCTTGTGGAATAAATCGTGGTCGATAATAGCAAAATAAAGCTCATTGCTCCAGACGACATATTACTGAAAAACACATTACAGTAAGTGTAGGACGAAGCACTGATGAGGCTGGCAAGAACATGTTACGAATGCACCTGTATGTAACGGGAACTTGGCAACTTCATTATACCAATGCATCTGATTCAGACTCCTCTTCGCAAAACATTATTATTCCTGGCGAGATAGTCCCATTCGCTTCTGTATTGTTCTCCAAGCTGGCAATGCCGCGGAAATGGACCCAGTTTGAGTGATGAGAAGACATTTCATGAAAAGCTACGGCAACTCTGTACTCCATTCTCAATGAGACCTTTCTGAAATGATTCCAACATTGACAAAACCGCCGTGGGAAGTGGGTACAGTCAAAAAGAGACAATTTTCAGACTTGCGGGTGAGTATTGGTGTTGTTCTCAACTAAAGATCCGATATTGTGTGAACATACCTCGTATGACAAAGGTTTAGGGTGTATTTTTAATGATTGTGCAGTGTTTGAAAATATTGCCGGTCCGAGTTTTGTATTCACCCTACGTAAAGTTCATGGAAAGTAATAGGTAAATACACAACTTGGACTTGGATTTTCAAACACTGCACAGTCATTAAAAATGCACCCTGTATATGCAATGCTAAATTTACACATGAATTTGTTTTTTTTTTTTTTTTTACATATCCTGTTTTAATGGCCATTGCTGTCAACACCAGCATTTTACTGGTTTTGTTTATGTCTTAGCAAATTTACGTTCAGTAGCTTGTCATTGCTTTCTGAACGACTGGCTCCCTTGCCAACACGTTAAAACCCAGCGCGACATGGTCTGCTGCCGAATCAGTCTCAGCTGTGTTTCGAACGCAGATAAGCGGGCTCACGAATCGCATCCGCAAGCATTTAGCAACGGAGACGGCACATGAAGTTTACCAATTGAAATAATGTATTCTCGCCGCCACATAGGACTGTTGTCACATTTTTGGGGGATTTAAAATTATTTACATATTTCATTTTTTTTTCATCCTGTTTCAGGATATTGAGGTCAACATCAGCATCTTTCAGCTGTATGTTGATTCCTAGGCTAGATTACGCTCATCAGCACGCCACGACTTTCTGAGCGACCGGCTCCATACTCTCATAAGTCACTGGTGCGAGTCGAACCGCTTCCAATTCTCGTGCACTCACGTCAACCACGAGAGTATTCAGGGTTACGGAGAAAGCCGCTAACGCCTCGGCCAGGGAGCCGGCACATATTTCATTACACATGTTTTATTTATTTTATTTTTTTTTGTTATTTGGCTTCTTTCTCTTTTCTGTTTCCTTGACAGTTTAACATTATAACATGTTTAACAAAGCTGGCGTGGTTACACAATGATGAATTCTTGTTTTCTGCCAATATTACAACATTATTTATGTATAATTGTATGCATTATTTAAAGTGCCCTGTGAAAAAAAAAAAATTAAAAATGTAAAACACCACATAAAGTGAAGTAAATAGTGCAGGCTAATTAATGTTATACGCCTTTATGAACACAGACGTGCATCGGAGAAGAAGGGATATAGAGATGTGAACTCAACTCCAAATATCAGCATTGTTTTGTTGAAAACTCAATGGTTTACGTTGCTGACCACCCGGACACACATCGAGGAAACTCATTAAAAGACAGGTCTTTAACACACCAACAACATCGGTGGCGTTCTAGTTATGGGTATGAATCTTCGGTGTCCCGATTGTTGTTGTTGTTGTTGTTGTTGTTGTTGTTGTTGTTGTTGTTGGTGGTGGTGGTGGTGGTGGTGGTGGTGGTGGTTGGTGGTGGTGGTGTTCGTGTTCGTGTTCGTGTTGTTGTTGTTGTTGTTTTTTTTTGTTGTTGGTGGTGGTGGTGTTGTTGTTGTTGTTGTTGTTGTTGTTGTTGTTGTTGTTGTTGTTGTTGTTGTTGTTGTTGTTGTTGTTGTTGTTGTTGTTGTACCCCGATCATGTACCAAAGTACCATCTCCATGTACTCCCGATCCAGTAGCGAAGTATCATCTCCATGTACTCCTGATCAAGTACCAAAGTACCATCTCTATGTACTCCCGATCCAGTACCAAAGTACCATCTGCATGGGGAATATGCTTCCGAGTTTGCCTTCCCCTCGCCAAGCTCAGAAATGACCGGCATGTGACATAATGGTACTGAAACTTTTAATTTGCTAAGACGGATACAGAATGTAACCATCTAGCGATTCAATACAGCAGAGACTTTCTGGTCTGGATTATATCGAGGCCAGTAATGTTTCCCTCACAGGTATTAGGTATTTAATTGAATACATTTCATTTTCAGCTTTTCTATTGCGTAGAATGGTGTCTGATACTGAATTCTTTAGCTTTGTCTTTTTTAACACCAAATAACAATATTTTTATGACCTTGTTAAGCATTATTTATCAATTTCAGTCACTCTTTACTTCAGATATTATATTGATTTCCATAAAGTTCTTGAAGGTAAGAGTGCTGCAGTGTTTTTATAATGGTGTATTTCTAAGTGAAGAAAGATGACACTAATAATAACACTCTTACACTTCAAGCTCAGTGAATTGACATACCCCGCAGCGGTCACGCTTCTGAAATGCATTGTAATTTCCGCACTTTTATCTCTCAGTGTTCGAATTTGCTATGCGGTATCATTACTTCTCCACAATAATGATACCCTGCATTGTTTTGTTTTCCTGAAATAGATTGTCATAATTGTATTAAAATAATAAATGATATAACGCTACCTGCAATAGAAGACTATGTGTCGTGCTATTTAATTCTAATAATATGGTTTTGCTCTAAACGAAACTAAGTAAAAATATTAGTGACGCTAGTAAACACAGTCTACATAAACTTGACCTATTATGTCAAATTTACAGTATGCACTTAATTGTCTGTAACACATAACATCAACAAAGAAATGAAAAGAATGTAAGATATATCCGAAATAATGAAACTAAGTAACAATATAAGGTCACAGTCTCGAACAAGTGCCAGGTCCTGCAACAGTTAGCAGACAACAGATGAAAAGCATTTGAACCGAGTCATGTATAGAAGTAAATTCTTTGAAATCACCATTGTCTGATACTCTTGTCGGTAAGCAGAGTGGGGAGAAATAGTTGAACTTCCCGCGTTTGATGGCACGCTCTTGCATTTTAAATTCTGATTTCGATTTCTCAGTCTGTTCTGCTATTCTCTGTGACCATACTTACTTGACATTTGAGTCCTTTTACTTACTTCAGAGGTAAGCAATGGCCTATTTTTTTTTATTGCATATCCTTTACAGGACATTGCTGTCAACACCAGCATCTTTCAGCTGTATGTTGATTTCTTGGCAAGATTACGCTCAGTAGTTAAGCAATGGCCTATTGAACGCAAACTTGCCAAGAAATCACAAACAGACTGCCACGTCCTGTAAAGTATATGTAACTAACTTCAGAAGAATACTGTTTATCTGTACATTTATTAGACTGTTCAGTATTTTTAGAAGAGAATAAAATTAAATTATGGATAACACACAAACACTTTAAAATTAAAAAAAACGAAACAATATAACGCATATTTATCGATAGTTAAATTAAAGGAACTAAAATTAGAGCCCGTTAAAACTACAAATAAGCTAATAAGGTGGCTAGAAAGCTAATAAAAGCGGATAGAAGACAATATATCGATGACCTAGCTGTAGTGTGTGTGTAACGAATGAATGTCGTACTAGTTACTTGTTCTTCTTTACCACTTTAGTGTCGTCCCTGGAGTGAAGAGAATCGATACCCACATTTGTTTTAATTCAATATCTCTATTCTGGAGATATCCAGCAGACTCCGTCCACACACTCCCTCAATCTGAAGACACCTTCCTCTCACTCTTACTCACCCCTGGATCATGCCCCCTCTCATTCTTCCCCAACATAACATACTTGACAACTCTCGCTTCAACAAATAAAAACAAGAAATTTATTAAAGCAAAGAGTATATGTAGGAGAAGTGTATGTGTGTATAAGGTGTAGAATGTGTGACGTGTATTCTAATCGTAGACCAGTGATTTAGAAGCAAAGTCTGTAACATCATAGTGCTTAGCACACAACAGCACCATTTTTTCCGGACAGTGAACCTCACCCAGAAGATGACGACTTTCTCCAATCACTCGAACAAACAGGATGCTGGTAATCCGATAGACACTGTTGATCTTGGTCTCCACTCCACCACACGGTGAAGTTACTCTGTTTCCTAATATTTGTTTGAACTGATAGTTCTCCAATTAACTGAAATGTCACTTGGGGAAACTCTACTGTTTATTAGTTTCTGGTTATAACATTTTCCCCTCTTTTAGAACACAACCTATTAATGTTGTTAGGTAGATGTGTATATAGCTATATATATATATATATATATATATATATATATATATATATATATATATATATAATATTATATATATATGTCCTTAGTATGCGAGTTATTAATCTTCGGTGATGAAGCTTATCACTCATTAAACACAACACTTCTGTTCATACAATTCCACTCAGCAGAAGCCAGGTTCCCGCAAACCAACTTGGGTATAAGCCCTATGTAGCGGCCTCTCAGCAACCTCTGTCTTCAGATGCTGAGCCATCATTGTGTCAAACTTTGAAACTGCTTCTTCGAAGTAAACCCTCTCCCACTCACGTAGAACACTCAAGGGGAACTGTACATGGAACCATATTTCTATTCCGGTTGTTACTCGAGAAACTAGGCAATCCGATTGGATCTATGTCCGTGGATAACTATCCCTACTAAGATAGGCTAGTCCCTCTAATATACCACAACTGGGAATTATCCCCAATTCTACACTTCAGAATGTTTTCCTCGACTCCCTCCACCTGTTTACTGCACTGGGTTTTATATAGGTGCTTGAGTGAGTCCCCGGAAAGTCCAGACGCCAATCAGTCCAGAATCTGGCTTTGTCCTCCTGTTTTCAGACTAACCAGAGTCAATTAGCTGTCAATTTTCCTTTTCATCTGTGGAGTTCTTTGTCTCATCCAAGAAATATCCGGGTTGTCTGTAAGCCAAAGACCTTTCTCCCATTACATAATCCTTCTGACCTCTAGCAGGCATTCTGTCTATCACTTGCAACGACCCACTTCCGTTTGGTAGACAAATGTCGCCAGTACACACCTCTCGAATAACATCCTGTCATCAAACTTGTCGACTATGTGTAGACAACTCTACGTGACTCCCTTTGATCTCATACACACTGTTGACCAGGTGTCGAGAATCTGTACAGACGTATTTTCCTCAGTTTGTTCACCATAAAAGCGTCAATTGTTTTAGCAAAATAATGTCGGGTTTGGTTATCATTGATCGACTGACAAGTTACTTTATCCTGTGACACTAGCAGAAGTGTCAGCTATAGCAGCAGCAGTAAGACACCTCGGAGACCATTACACGTCACACACAAAAAAGGAAAATACAACCAAAGTACAACGATAAAAATAGTTGTGTAAATGTTCTCACACATTAGAGATCACGTGACCATATGTGGTGAATACTTCCAGTATTACTTTTACGCCAATTCCAATAGATCTTGCAGATATCCAGCATTTGTGAAAAGCCATCCATATAAGAAATGTCACGTAGACTGGATTCCAGCGCAGTTTATTTAGCAATGAATAAATCACCCAAAAAAAAAAAACAACGAGAAGTACACACTGATCTTTAATATGTTGTTTGTCCATCAAGAATGATGATGACCATTCATTTCATCCTAGTGGGGTTGAAAGTATGGAGCCGTGGGTTCTAAGATGGCTGATAAGGCCTATTTTGGCTCGAAATGTTCTTTGACAATGTGGACAAAGAATGCTTGACGTTTCTGGAGGAGGATTTCCTGCAGTGGTTTTTCTGTCCTGCCTTTTCTTTACAGCTCTTGCAGTCCTGGTTGCCTCACACATGACTGCACCCTTGTGTAATGATGCACGCCACGAATTTCGGTCTCTGGCTGCAGTCTCCCAGGATGTCATGATGAATTCCAAAAGCATTCAGAGAGATTTTCAGAGTGTCTTTAAAGCGTTTCCTCTGGCCACCTTGGGAGCGTTTACCACAACGCAGTTCGCTGTAAAAAATTCGTTTAGGGAGCCTGTGATCTGGCATGCGAGTCAAGTGACCAGCCCAACGAATCTGATTCTTCATCAGTAGAGTGTGGATACTGGGCATGGACGCTCTTTCTAGGACTTCAGTGTCTGGGATCTTGTCTTGCCATTTAATCTTCAGTAGCTTCCTTAGGCAGACTGTGTGGAAGTGGTTTAATTTCCTAGCGTGTCGCTGATAAACAGTCCAGGTTTCACAAGCATATAGCAGTGTGGATAATACAACTGCTTTGTAGACTTTTAGCTTTGTTTGCAGGCTTATTCCAGTTCTGTCCCATACATTCTTGTACAGTCTGCCAAAGGCCACACTGGCCTTGGAGATTCTTGCATTCACTTCGTCATCACTTGTGGCAGCTTGTGACACAGTGCTGCCAAGATAGGTGAATTTGTCCACAACACCTAGTCTATGACATTCACTTTGATATTCGGCACAGTGTGATTATTCCCTGGAGCTGGCTGGTACATAACTACAGTCTTCTCCAAGTTGATATTGAGCCCAAAGTTGGCACAGGCATGTGAGAAAGCTGTAACATTATGTTGCATGTCCGCCTCTGAGTTGGCGTATAGAACGCAATCATCAGCAAACATGAGCTCTCTGACGGTGTCGCTGTTAATATTTGGTTTTAGCTTTCAGCCTTCTGAGATTGAATAACTTTCCATCCATACGGTAGTTGATGTCTATTCCAATGTCGTCGTTCTCGAAGGCATTCATCAACATGGCTGAAAACATGAGGCTGAACAGTGTTAGTGCCAGGACACATCCTTGCTTCACTCCATTGGTGACAGGAAAGGGCTCAGACAGTTCACCATTTTCCTGTACTCTTGCCTGCATACCATCATGAAATAGCCGCACTATTTGGACAAACTTTCGTGGACAGCCATATTTTGCCTATGATCTTCCACAGTCCTTCTCTGCTGACTGTATCAAAAGCCTTGGTAAGGTCAATGAAAGTGGAGAACATTTCGCAGTTCTGTTCATGACATTTCTCTTGCAGCTGCCTTGCAGCGAAAATCATGTCAACAGTTCCACGTTCTTTTCTGAAGCCACATTGACTCTCAGGAAGAAGACCTTGATCGAGATGGGCCGTGAGGCGATTGAGAAGAATTCTGGCGAGTATCTTCCCTGCAATTGAAAGCAAGGAGATGCCTCGGTGGTTGTCACAGGATTGGCGGTTTCCTTTACGTTTGTAAAGGTGGACTATTGACGCGTCCTTGAAATCTTGTGGCATGGTCTCGTTCACCCATATGTTTGTAAAGACTTGGTGAAGCTGCTCTGTTAGGACCGGCCCACCTGCCTTGTATATCTCTGCTGGGATGGAGTCAGGACCAGGTCGCCTTGCCGCTGGAGAGTTGCTGGATGGCTTTGTTTACTTCCACTATGGTTGGCAGGTCATCAAGTGTCTCATTGGTGGGAACTTGAGGAAGGCAGTTGATGGTTTCATCATCGAAGAAGGAAGTTGCATTTAAGATGTTGCTGAAATGCTCTGCCCAGCGTTGAAGGATTTCTTTCTTATCGGTGACCAATGTTCCCCCATCTGCACTGAGGAGGGGAAGCTATGCCTGGTGATGTAGGACCATAGACCACTTTCAGTGAGTCGTAGAAGTTTTTCATATCATGTCTGTCAGCAAAGCCGTGAATTTCATCAGCTTTGCTGCTCAGCCAGGAGTCCCGCATGTGCCGAAGTTTCTGCTGCACTACTCTCTGAATGTTCTTGAAGGCATTTTTTTTTTATGTTGACATCGGGTCATTTAAATGTGCCTTGAGGAGAAGATGTTTCTCGGCCAGCAATTGGTTGATGTCTTCGGAATTTTCATCAAACCAACCTTTATGCTTTCGGGGGGCTGGACCCAGGATTTCCATAGCAGTGTTATAAATTATGTCCTTTAAGGCTCTCCACTCTGTTTCTGTATCCTGTTTAGCAGCAGCATTGGTCTTGAGGCGGTCTTCCAGCATATTTTCAAACGACTGCTGCATTTTCTTGTTGTTTAGGCGGGTGACATTCAGTTGTTTGTTTGGTTTTGTTTTTTTTGCATTGTTACCCCTTGAGTACGCCGTGGTGGCCTGATGTGAATGTTTATTTTCGAGACAATGAGACAATGGTCTGTCCAACATTCAGCACCACACATGGATTTTGTTACCCGAACGTATTGTCTGTCACTTCTCCTGACGATGACATAGTCAATGAGGTGCCAGTGTTTCGAGCGAGGGTGCATCCACGATGTCCTATTTCTCATGGGGAGACGGAAGATTGTGTTGGTAATCAGGAGATCGTGTTCGGCACATGTCTGAAGGAGGAGGAGTCCATTGCTGTTACAATTTCCGACTCCGTGCTTTCCAATAATGCCACTCCAAGAGGTGGTGTCCGTGCTTACTTCTGGCATTGAAATCCCAAGGAGTATAAGTTTGTCTCCTTTGGGAACAGATGTTAATACATTGTGCAGGTCCTCATAGAATTTGTTCTTGACATCATCTTCGCTGGTCATAGTTGGTGCGTAGACACTCACAATGGTTGCATGCTTCCTTCCATTCAGCAGGGGCAACTTAATGGTCATGAGTCTTTCGTTTATAGCCTTTGGAAATCCAGCTAATTTGCCGACCAGGGCCGATTTAATGGCAAATCCCACACCGGATTGGCGTCTTTCCTCGCTTTTCCTTCCACTCCAGAAAAATGTGTAGCCGGCACCTAATTCACAGATTTTGGCCTTCTTCTGCAAGTCGTGTCTCGCTCAAGGCTGCAATGTCGATGTTGTACCTGCCCAGCTCTCTCATAATCAGTGCTGTTCGTCTCTCTGGACCCGACGCGCCGTCTGTCAAGTAGGGTGCGTACATTCCAAGTTCCAATTGTTAAGGGAATATGGTTTCCTCTTTTAGCTCTACTTGTTTTATCTTTGTTTGTATGTCGACCGCAGTTAGGGTACCCACCAACAGTGGCTAGCTGGTTAGGTAGTGATGGAGCAGACAATGTTTAGGGCACCTTTTCTAGCCCCTTCCTCATGCTATGGAGGTGAGCAGTGTGTTCCTATAGAGGGCTGCTCAGTCGCTCAGAGGGCTGCCGAATCCCACTGCTGCTCCGGTCAGTAGAAGACGACCATATGGCCTGAGCCGCCTGTGTGCAGGTCTGCGACTACGGCTGCCAGCGTACCCACGCCTGCCGCTTCGCCGCTCGCCCATCGCCACAGGGCTTGAAGGTGATATGTGACATTGGATGAAGAATGACTTGCGCGATGACTTGGATTAAAGTGAGGAAGAGTTGCGCAATTCGTCGACCTCACTCTCTCGCCTGAGTCCATCTGAGTCCAGTGGCAAGACAAGTCGAGACGACTGGAGACGAATTACAGGTGCAGTGGATGACCAGGGCGCTCTACGTGCCTTGCCGTGCTCTTTAATAGAACACGATTACAAATAACAAAATGGACGTTGTGGCTAAAGGTGTCGCCTACGTGAGCGAATGGTAAAATAGTGAACAATAGTGGACTTTACTGTGGGTACTGATGGGGGGAGGGGTGGACAAACTGTGTGCAAATCACACTAATGCTGAGGGGGGGGGGGGGGGGGGGAAGAGGGGTTGGAAGTTAAATGAAACTGTGTTGGACAATGATACCGTGAAAATTATCCAAATCACACCTTCGCAAAATCAACACCTGCGAGATGAGATGCCTGAGGAGAGCTGCCAACCTAACAATCCGAGACCGAGTAAGAAATGCTGTTATCAGGCAGACTGTGGGATCAACACCTTGTGCCACATTTGTTGAAAGGCAGAAGATCAAGTGTTTTGGCCATGCAACACCAACAACTACCATCACTGGCCTAACATCTAAGCTCATCTGCGACAAGACCAAGAGGACGTCCAAGAAGAAAATGGATTGACGACATGAAAGACATTGTACAATTACACGGAATGACACTATCCAGTGCCGCCCACTGGGCGCTGGAACGAAATTTATTCCTCCCCACGCCGCTTGACGTAAGAAGTGGAAGATGATGATGATGATGATGATGATGATGATGATGATGATGATGATGATGATGATGATGATGATGATGATGATGATGATGATGATGATGATGAAGAACGTAAAAACAATGTCTGATGGTGACTGTAATAGTGATAATGTACCACTACGTGTACAAATAAAACTAAGATTGAAGAGAGGGAAAAGTGGTAAAGAACATGCGACTTTATATCGGGGATTGGAAGGTAGATAAAGAAATTCAAAAACAATACAGAGTGACTGTAAACATAGGGTACAAAGCAATAACTAAAATATAGAGTATAAACGAACATTAGGAAATGTTCAGTGGCTCCATTCATCAAACAAGCAAAGAAATAATTCCGGAGAGAAGCAAAAAAGATTATTTTTAAATGGATGACTGAAGACATGTTAAAGTTGATAGACAAATGAAAACACAGTAAATATGACAAACAAGAATATGCTAAGTAAGCTAAGTTTAATAAAGAAATAAGAGATAAATGTGTGTAGGCAAAAGAAAGTTAGTTAAACGAGCAGTGCTAGAAAATTGAATTAAATTGATACACAAAATATGCACAGATAAATCAGTGAGCTCACTGGAAGAAAAGTAAAAATAAATGCTGGGTGTTTAAAATCAAACACAGAAAAGATATTAGTGTAGGAACTTGCTATAATTAATGAAGAGGTGAATTGGGTATATAAGAAAATGATATGATGGAGAAAAGGAAGAATTAGCAGGAGAAATTAACTTAGAAGGTCCACCGATTATAAAAGAAGAAGTCGCTGACGCTGTCAAACATATGATGAAGGGAAAAACAGCTGGGCCAGATGGAATCACAATAGAAGAATTAGTAATACTGGGAGAATTTGAAGTAACTATATTAACGAAAACGTTGAATGATATTTACAGCAGTTGATATTTACCCAGCGATATGCTGAAATCTGCATTTATAGCTATAACAAAAAGACCAGGAGGAATTTGAATGCGAGACTTTCGTACAATTAACCTCAAAAACCATGTCACTAAATTTCTACTCAGACTTGTAATGAGAACAGCAAGAAATAAAATAAACATGGAAATTGGTGAAGAACAGTATGGAATTGTGGAAGAAAAGAGTACAAACAGTGCAATATCTACATTACGGACACTAATAGAACGATCAAAAGAGACACAGAAATACATTTATTTGTGCTTTATAGATTATACCAAGGCATTTGATAAAGTAAAACATGATGAACTGATTAAATTGTTGGAAGATATTAACATCGATGGGAAATATCTCAGAATAATAATGACTATTTACTGGAACCAAGTAGCAGCAATTAAAATGGGGAATAAAGAGGGCAATTATGTACAAATAAAGCTAGGAGTACGACAGGGATGTGTCTTTTCACAGGATCTCTTCTCCATTTATAGCGAAGTAATAATGATATAGATCAAAGAGAAACCAGGAATACTAATTGGAGGTTATAATATAATCAATATACGCTATGCGGATGACACAGTATTGGTGACTGATAATGCACAAGGTCACAGCAATTGTTGGACATTGTAGTAACAGAGAGTGCAAAGAAAGGACTCTCACTGAATATCAAGAAAGCAGTAACAATGGTGATATCAAGAAAAATATTGACACCAAAATGTGAAATCGAAATATAAGGGAAAATTGTTAACCAAGTGGATAATTTAAAATATCTAGGGGCGTTTATAATATCATGTGGAAGATACACAACAGATGTAAAGAGCAGAATAGGGCAAGCAAAAGCTGCATTTCATAAATTGAAGAGCATCTTATGCAATAAGCCATAATCATTAATTGAAAGAAAGATAGTGCTGAAGTGCTATATACAATCTGTTTTGCTGTTTGGCAGTGAATCTTGGAATGTAAATTAACAAATTAGAAGAACTTGGAAGCAGCAGAGATGTGATTCCTGAGACGATAAATCGTCAGACAATAAATCGTGCAATCTATTGTTTGTGTCTTCGTTATTCAGATTCACTACGGGAAAACATTGTTTTGAATTTCGTAAATGTTACTAAAATGGAACCAAAGGTCAAAGTAGACCAATATTTGAGTGACAAAGAAAGGGAAATCTCTGACATTGTGAATTTAGTTTGCGTGTGCTGCATCATTGGGACATTAGGAATTATAGCAAATTGTATCAATATGAACGTTTTTTATAAGCAAGGTTTCAAAAATACTGTAAACATTGGATTTTTTGCGCTTGCAATTTCAGATACTACTTGTCTCCTTTCACTAATATGGGGATCCATCTGCATGAATCCCTTACTTGTTATTTCAGGGCTCCGGTGGTTTCCTATGGAGGTCATGTATCTGACGGTAGCATGGCCACACGTTTGTGTTTCTAGAATCACATGTTGTATTACTGTTTACATAACATTAG
>JACEFZ010025711.1:0-15098 GCA_014155875.1 Cepaea nemoralis
ATATTACCCAATGTTGGCCACGATTCCCATATTACTCAATGACCCCCATGTTGGCCACGATTCCCATATTACTCAATGACCCCCATGTTGGCCACGATTCCCATATTACTCAATGACCCCAATGTTGGCCACGACCCCTATGTTGGAAAGTTGTCTGATCATGTTACTCCACCGCCCTCATGTTGGCAACTATTCTCTGCACCTCTGCTCAAGTCTGAACATCCGATATTCTTGCCTGTGATCATTATCAAGTGCCCTGCAAACAGACGTGGGCTTTCAAGTCTCTTCTCAAATCGCGATCATTGATGTTCTGGATTACCTCTGCTGATGATATTCCTCCATGTCACAGTCTGTCCATCCAGCTTCTTTTCTTTCGGTCTGCTTCTGCCTCTTTTCCCATTGATATTTCCAGTTGTAACGATGTTCTCCAATCCCTTTTTTTTTTTGGGTATTCCATAAATACTCCGTTCTATTTCTAACTCAAGCTTGAGTCCGGAGAATCTCAGCTCAGTGCACGAACTTCGTAGCACCGACGAGGACCCTGAAATACTTTGGGTAGATTGTTAACTCGAAATTTTACCCGCGCAGCGCCGTTAGGCTACTCTTTATCGATTTCCAACTGCCATGGGATTTTTTACTTGCGCAACAATACACACGGGCGTCCGATCTCACTACCCAGAGACCAGGGGAAATTTTTTTACTAGAAGTCCACGTGATAAAATCCGGCTCTCACCGGGACTTGAACCAGGGACCTCCAGCACTCGAGGCTGACACCATACCTCGAGACCACTTAGGTACCAAGATAACAAGAGTGCAAGATGAATATAAGTGCTTCAACAAAAGAGCTACTGAGATTATAGAAGAAGAGTACTTCAACGGACGCACAACTGGGCACTACAGAAGAAGAGTACTGTAAAACTTCATCGAACTGACATATCTAAGCGTCGCGGAACACGTAATCATCAACGTAGGTCATCTAGACATCTAATCATTTGAGACGTTTGTTTGTCCGTGCCTTCAATAACAACAACAAAATGTGACGATAATACGAGATCACTCACAAACAAAGAATTAGCCAAGAATCTTTTTTGTGACGTGTATAACAGAACTAATCAAATTGTGTCCTCCTCTGGACAGTGAGCCTGCTGACGTCAGAAAGAAAGCCTACGACTGACAGCGGGAATTAGCCTCAGAAATAGCGGAACCCTTGTCCAGTTTCCCCGCCCATGTTCATTGGCTTACAGAGGGATAAATGTTGTGTTGTTTGTCCATCAAGAATGATGATGACCATTCATTTCATCCAGTGGGGTTGAAGGTATGGAGCCGTAGGTTCTAAGATGGCTGATAAAGCCTATTTTGGCTCGAAATGTTCTTTGACAATGTGGGCAAAGAAGAGGGATAAATATGTACATGCTAGTGGTGACTTCTCAGAGTTTGAAGTCAGGTTAATGTTGTTTACTACAGGTCTCTTATATAGTGTTTACTTTGGTCATAGTTATCGTCATCAGCATCATCCTCATCATCATCAGCGTTATCATCATCAGTTCTATCGTCATTAGCATCATCATTTCATCATCATCCTTTCATCATCGGCATCATCGTTATCATCGTCATCATCATCTTCATTATCTTCTTCATCATTATTTTCAACATCGTCATCATCGTCATCAATACGATCGTCATTATAGTCATTGTCATCACCGTCATCATCATTATCATCAACATCATCCTCATTAGCATCAGCACCAAAATGACAACACGCAAGGCCCTTGAAATCCTTCTCGTCCCTTCTATCTAACTGTGCTTCTTTCATGTCCTTTCTTTCAATAGCAAGGTAAAATGCTGCTTGTTATTTTCTCTTATAAGGTCAGTTGTATATCCCTTACAGGACGTTACAATCAACCCAGCAGTTCTGGTATTTTATTGGCTAAATTCAGTAGCCTGTCATTGTTTTATTAACGACGACTTTCACACCATTACGAAAATCACCGCAATGCAATCTTCTTCCAAATTGCCTTTGGCTGATTTCGAAACCGTCGGTCTCATCTCATCTAATCCCATCCCATCTAATCTCATCTCATCTCATTTTGTACTTTGCGGTGTCGAGTTGAAACCTAAACAACGGAAGAGTGCCTCTTTATGCTTCATATATGGAGACTTTATTTTCAGGTCTTAGTCAGATATGACCAAGCTATACGGTATAACAGTAGAGGTACTACCTGCTTTCTGTTAGCGCCGAATGTTTGGCGGCGATCACCAAACGCGACATTCCGTATTGTATCAACCGCTTCGGGAAGTTACAAGACTTACTCAAGACCTTAGTACGAGGAAATGCAACCTAAAGCTGAATGTCATGGCAGGGCGGACCAGGCCCTAAACCTGGTCGACAGTTGGTCCAGGATCGAAGCTACAACAGGCGGATAATTAGAGCATTGCTTTGCTGATAAGACAGCTTCTGTAGCTTGGTTTTTCCAGATGTATTGGTGTGGCCTTTCATATGGAGTAAATTTGGCAAGTGCGTGGGTAACACATGTCAGCCCAAGCTTCAAACTATCATCTGTCAAGAGGACAATGTGCGTGTCGATGTACAGATTCCCATGGACTCAGTTATTCCCTCTGTCCATCGTTTGCATGGTCTATCTCTTCTGCATTTTCCGTTTTTGGTCTGTAATTCATTGCTTGTTGTGGTATACTATCAGTTGGTAGCCTAGTTATGTGTCTGAACCATTCCACTCGCTATTTTCTAATTAAATACAGCGCCGACATATCCCCCACATTAGTTATGATTTCTACACTTCTGATTGTCTCTCTTCCCCAATCGTTATGCATTCTTCTCAGGGATCTCATTCCCGTTGATTTATGTCAGAAAATTGTTAAATTTGTTCACTAATTCCTTAGCTAAAGACACCGACTTAGTTAATACATCCACTACAAATTCTCTCGGTGTTTCTAATTTGTCTATCGTTATTTCGTTAGGCCCAGCTGATTTTCGTTGTCTCATATTTGCTTGACAACGTCAATGACATTTTCGTTTAATGCACTGTAAAAGTTACATTCATCGGCTATTCACCAGTATAACGCTCTAGCTGCTAGTTCACCTTGATCCATTCTAAATGTCAGAGGGTTATTTATTTTATTCATATTTTGACATTAATTCTCTCATTTAACTGTACCTTCATAGCCCTCAACTCACACCAATATATGGGTTCATGCTGTTCTATACAAATGGCTTCTTTAGTACAACAGCAACACACCCTCACGAACAGGAATCTGCAATAGATGTGTGAAGTAGTATGCCCACTATGTTTTAAAGACCCAAATGCACTGAGGAATAAGTAGTCAGTCTCTTAGCAAACGACAAGCACAGATGTGGAACCTTTATCCGAATGCGCTGATCACATTATTATCCTAACCTCCTGACGATTACACAAATGCTCCCGCTTGATTAACTAATAAACTTGCCCGTTTTTCCCCCCATTATTGTTTCTCCCCTTTCATTCTCCGCCGTTCATGTTGATAAAATTCTTAGTCGCACTCTCTTCCGGTTTTGATCTTAGAAATAATGCTGAAGGATTTTCTCTGCAGTATTTGGTATAAAATTCATCAACTCTTCATCACCTTTACCAGAATCTTAAGTCCACGCTCCCAAACAAACCCGCTCACACGCACACACACATAGTTTCCGAGACTGTTATGTTTAGGAAGTTCTTGTATTAATTAATGTTGAGGTGGTTAGATACTTATCTCCCTGTTTTGTCCGGGGAAACCGGAACTTGCGTCATATTGTTGTCTGACGTCATGCACAGGGCGAGCAGTATGTAGGTCACTGCACAATATCTGTTGTTGACTTTGTCCCTGTTTCCATCCGCTAATTGAACTTGAAAGGGTGGAATCAATTATGGGTGATGTTGAAAACAAAACATCTAATATAAGAAATAGTGGCATAACAAGTATGGACATAAATATTGACACAACCAGTATGGACATAAATATTGACACAACAAATTTGGAGATAAATATTGACAATACAAATATGGACAGAAATATTGACACATCAAATATGGGCAGAAGTATTGACACAACAAATATGGACATAAATATTGACGGAACAAATGTGGACAAAAGGATGGATAGTAATGGTTTTATAGATTGTCAGATATGTTGAGGTTATGAAACAGAATGAAGACAGTATGTAGTACTGAACCAAATGAGAGGTAATGTTTCATTCGCGAGATTGGTATATTTATATCTGGTGGAGGAAAGACATTTTGTTTCGTGGTTAGTATATTTTTTTGTTGTAACAATAATTAAATTGTTGGATATTTTATTTATATCAGCACTACGGTATGTGGATGTGAAGGTGGATGTAGTTGTAGTGATGGTAGGACTAGCTGCTATTAAAAAGTCGGCTCAAAGTCGACAGGGTTGACTTCATTGCACCGGGTTTTTATCCCATATGGCTTGGTCTGTTTCGTCAGCGTGGAAAGCGTCGCACAAAGCACGAACTCCGTAACTCTAGCGACGACACACGGGAGTCTCCGAAAATGTTCACTCGTGAACCGAAAGGCGCGGCCCGGAATTGAACCCACAACCTTCGGAGCCAGAGTCAAACGGCTTGACCACTTCCCCACAGAGACTACCTAGAGACTAGTTGCTATTACTGTAGTAGTGGTTGTTGTTTAGTAGTTTTTTTAGTAGAATATATATATATATATATATATATATATATATATATATATATATATATATATATATATATATATATATATATATATAGAGAGAGAGAGAGAGAGAGAGAGAGAGAGAGAGAGAGATAGACAGGGTCGAGATAGACAGGCGGTTGCCAATGATATGCAGGGCGAACTAGATCGAATTTCCTCATGGTGTGCTGATGCCGATGCCCTTGTCAACCCTGCAAAGGCAACGGTTACATGGTTCTCACTAAACAACCATATTGTGAAAACAGACCTGCCGGCAGTAAGAATGGTTGGGAGCATTCTGAGTAGAACCCAGTCAATGACATATCTTGGCGTGAGGCTTGATCGTAGCCTGTCCTTCAGAGATCATGTCGATTATGTCATAACGAAGGCTCGAAAAGGTTTGGCAGCAATGAGAGTCATGGCGACTGCCAATATCGAGCAAAGACTGCTATTACTTCTGTTCCAAGGACTTGTGCTTTCACGCATCGAGTATGCCCTGGCCATCCTCACTGTCAGCCCTACACAGATTGGAAGACTTGAAAAGGTACAAAACGAAGCCATGCGCATCATTTTGGGCTGCACGAGAGACACCAGCTGTGTATCAATGAGATACCTCCTAGACTTCCCGACAATGGAACACAGGATCAAGATCTGGAGAGCTCGTGCATACTTAAAAATAAGTGCAGATGAGCAGCACCCTCTGCATGACGCTGTATTCAGAGAAAAGGGTGACAGGCTAAAGAGGGGCAAATCATTGATGGGTCGGGCGGAAGATGTCGTCGGACAGGTCTGCAGTCTTACCAGTATCAACCCCGGCAAGGAATGGGTGCCGGTGCCTCCAGCTTTTAAGTGTACCTTCTCCTGCATTATCACACTCGACAGACGGTGCAGAGAGCAGAACCATGCCGCTGTCAATGCAGAGGTTAACGCGCTCATCTATGATCACTCAGATAGCCCCGAAGTGCTCATCTATACAGATGGATCTGTTGTAAAGCAGCAGAGAAGTGCGTGGGCATTTACAGCCCGTTCAGCGGGCCGAACCGTTCAAGAATCCAGTGGTGCCCACTCTATGACCACGAGCAGCATGACGATGGAGGTGATGGCAGTTACACAGGCTTTCATATGGCTGGAATCACAGCATTATACCAACGTGTGTGTACTAAGTGATTCAATGAGCATGATTCAGAAGGTCGAAGCTGGATCTGTACGTAGACAGTGGACTGAGTCGCTGCGAAAGTCTGTTGTCAGCAAAGTCACCTTCATCTTCGTCCCGGGACATGCGGGAGTCGAGGGAAATGAACGAGCTGATAAATTGGCTGGCTCTGCACCCCCTGTAGATGGCCAGCCCATGGATCGTGCCGATGTTATTAACGCCCTTAAAGATATGGCGAGAACAGAGGATTTTGGCGCCAGTGATTCCACATCGCTTTCCAGGATGAAAGACCTGGGAGTAAGAATCGGCACAGCCAGACGCGAGAGGTACATCGGGAAAACAAAGCGCCTCGTCAACCAACACAGAACTGGCCCTATTAGCCACCGGACGCTGATGCATATGCTGGGGGGAGGATCTGAGCACCTATGGACATGTCCGGAGTGCAACGAAGATACCCCAACTGATAACTAACTAACTAATAGAGAGAGAGAGAGAGAGAGAGAGAGAGAGAGAGAGAGAGAGAGAGAGAGAGAGAGAGAGAGAGAGAGAGAGAGAGAGAGAGTAGTTCTTGTTGTCCCTTAATGACGACTTCCCCTGTAACTGATTGCTTTTATATCCGTCGATCTTTACAATTGATTAAGCGCCGAAGGATAATATATCGCCAAATGTGACCTCCCATGTTGACAAAAGGATGATACATCGCCATTCTATGGTCACTGCGTTATTTGTTTTGTTTCGTGGTATCTTCCGCAATTTTAATTGCTCATGGAACGAAAATTTACATTATAATTCTTGTTCATTTGATCGAGTACCATGTTTAGTCCAAACCAACTTTTTATTTGTCAGTGAATCAGTACATTTATATATATTGTGTTTTCTGTTTGTTTGTTTGTTTTTTAATTAGGCTTTGCTTGGTGGTGAATTCTGATCCCAATCGTCATAAAACATATCGACATAACACTGACATATTCCTGTGCCTATAACATCTTTATACTGTACTCGGGACGGTTATTAGGGAAATTACATTTGTTCCGTATAAAAATGTACACTTTTGAATTCATCATCATCGTGTGCCATGTGAGAAAAAGTAATAGCACTAATCATACCCCAACTGACCCGAACTGGTTGTAGTGGAAATCAACATAAATAATGTTGTAATAACATTACAATAATTATTATTGTTTATGAGCGTAAGTTACACCAAACATGAAAAAACATCCCCATTCCAAAAGAATCACACAATCACTAACTACCCGACCAATCCCAACGTCATCCCAAACAGTAACTGTGTAAACAACAACAACTTCCGTCCTCTCTCTTACACAGCTCTAGCGCACCTCGCATGCGCCGAGCCGTGAGCAAACTAAGCACGTACCGGGCCAGTAACTAATGTGTTATACTTGATTTAGTTTCGTGTGTAATATGGGGCTGTGACAGTCATGTTTTGCCATCTCACTCGATCACCAGAATCGTGGATCAGTCAGTGTTCTTGTCTCGACCATACAATGTGGCCAAGCCATCCATGAAGCTACTTCTTTCCCCTCCCCTTGATCTCGTCCTCTCGAACTTGCCAGTTGTTACCAAGTTCTTAAATTTATTTCTTCTCATAACGCGACAAAAAATTGTGACTGTCTACGTATAATTTCTCTAATCAGTTTACGGCTTTCATTTGTTTCTAGTAGGACTTTATCATATGGAATTTCTGTCTGTCCATGGTATTCTTTGCATTCCCCTCAGAAACCACATTTCCACAGCCATCAAATGGTGTTTAGCTTGTCTGCTTATTGTCCACGCTTCACATCTTTACAAAAGCACAGGTTCTATGTAGCACCTCAACACTCCTTTTCTCGTTGTAAATGAGATCATTTTATTGGTCAGTATGGTTTTCATCTTGCAAAAGACGGCTGCCTTCGCTGTTGGTGATTCTTGTTCTAATCTCTTCAAGGCATCTCCCGTCAGATGTTATGACTGTTTCGATATAACTGTACCGATTAAAGTGTTTAAGAATATTCCCATTTACTAGTATATTACATTGTGACATTTCCTTCTTGTTAGTGTCGACCATAATCTCTGTCTTCTTACAATTTAATTCTAATCCACTGTGTGCAACAATCGCATCTACTAAATGTTGCAGATCCTGCTCATTGTCTGCAATCAATAAAGTATCATCCGCATATCTAATGTTACTAATGTTTTGTCCCCCAATGATGATTCCTTTCATATCGTCAACGTTTCTGACAATACTTTCACTGTATAGAAAGAAAAAAAAAAAGATCTGGAGACATCACACATCCCTGTCTCACACCTCTTTTAATAGGTTGATATTGACCTACTTCATCATCAATATTTATGGCAGCTTGTTGTTTCCAATATATGTTTTTTTCTTTAAATATGAGTCTAAGGTCTTTTCCATCATTTTGCACATCTGCAAGCATCTCCATCATGTTGACACGTCTTACTTTATCGAAAACCTTTGTGTAGTCAATAAAGCAAAGATGTTGATCTTTGTTTACTTCTTTGGAACGTTCAATAAATGTTCTCAGCATATACACAGCATTTACTGTACCTATATTTCTTGCCAGACAGTATTTCTGAATTATTTTACATCTAAATTATTTTACATTTTGCAATCGACTTCCCAGGATACACGAATCAAATAGAAATGTTCATGTTAGACATTTTTTGTCCAGAATGGTCCAGACATTTTAACGGTTTCGGAAAACTAGACAATTTATATCTAGAGTGTGTAAGATCATGCTATAAAGTGCAAAAGGAAATTATTCTTGCTATGCAAACGTTTGATATAGTATCTCATACAGAAGCATTTACACAAGACATAAAATTCTTTTCTATGAATCCCCGGAAGTTTACAGATTTAAATGCTGCTCCCATATCGCGAATATATTCTGTTTATCTATGTGTACGCGCATTCTGCATACACGCATCTGGATACGCGCATCTGTGTACGCGCATCTGTGTACTGTCTAGACCAAGATATTTTAATGCTTGAATAGAGGTCAGATCGGCCGAAAGGACACGAGCCCTAGTTCTTCAACTTCCGGGGTGCTGATACCGAGGTTGCCGGTTCAACCACTTCACCTTTCTACTACAGTTAAATCCATTTTATTTTTCATAGCTCTACCACAGTTAAACCCATTTAATTTTACTCCTCTGCGGCAGTTAAACCCATTTCTTTTACCATACTCTACCACAGTTAAATCCATTTCATTTTCCCAACGCTACCACAGTTAAACCCATTTCATGTTGCCCACGCTACCACAGTTAAATCTATTTTATTGTTAACAGCTCAGCTACAATTAATTCGTTTAATTTTTACCTCTCTACCCATGTAAATTTCCACAGTTCTGCCACATGTAAACCGATTTAATTTTCCACATCTCTACTATATTTAAACCCATTTCAATTTCCATAGCGCTACTATAGTTAAGCCCATTTCATTTTCCACAGCTCTATCACAGTTAAACCCATTTCATTTTCCACAGCTCTACCACAGTTAAAACCATTTCACTTTCCACACCTCTACCACAGTTAAACCCATTTCATTTTCAAAAGCTCTACCAGAGTTAAACCAATTTCATTTTCCACAGATCTACTACAAATAACCGTATTTCATTGTCCACAGCGGTACGGCAGTTAAGTCCATCACCTCTTACATGTAACCACTACCATTTCCAAGTACATCGACAAGGCTAGGACAAGACAGCCAATACAGCTCTAGTAGAAAACTCGTTATATACTTATTAGATATTTCATACATGATGTCATTTTCTTAGCCACATATGTCCATTCCATGAGATTCACAACCCATTCTTTCTAAACTCTTTTCGACAATATAGGAAATATACTACGGGTTGCAGTTTCGTTGTTATACCATAAGCCACCCCTATTATGTCGATGACGGCGATGTAATAGAAACAAGCCGAAGAAATAAGAACATGATCTTTACAGTCAATCAATCATGTACCATGCCGGAAAGCGTGGGCGGTCATGACTCGCCATTTCACTCGATCACCAGAGTCATGGATCAGCTCGGTATTCCTGTCTCGACCATGCCTTATGGCCAAGCCATCCAGGTATTTACTTCTCGGTCCTCCCCTTGGTCTGTTCCCTTCAATCTTGCCAGTTGTCACCAAGTTCTCCAATTCATTTCTTCTCATAACATGTCCAAACAATTTTGACTGTCTACGTCTAATTTCTTTAATCAGTTTACGATTTTCATTTGTCTCCTGTATTACTTGGTCATTGGTTTTTCTGATCTTTACAAGTGGAAAGTGAAAAAAAGGGCCAAATGGCCATGGCTTGCCTACAGGTCCGATTGTCTTGTGGTCCAAACGCAGTAAATGAGTTGATTTCTTTAAATTGATCTAATCTCCTGAATCGAGCCAGTAAAAACATTGGTACCAGAAAAGTTTTATGGGTAGTAAAAGCCATCGGCGTGATACTAACTATACTACCCACCGAATTCGATTAATTTATCAAAACTAAAGGGCTGGTAACATATTACTCAGTACACATCTTACCGGTGACTATCTTCGCGTCCTGTGTATCTACACGTGTATTAAATTACATAAAGACGACAGTTGAGATTACTAGATGAAGAAGCATTTGTTGCGACAAAAAAATATATTCTAGGAATTAAAAAGAAAATATGTTTTATGTTTACAGACACACTCTATTCAACTGGTTAGAGAAATTAGACTTTGACCTCCAATATTTTTGAGCACATTTTGTGAATAAATAAACTGGAGAACTTGGTGACACCTGACACCGTTAGAATGGCGTATGTGAACAACTTGAGTTAGAAACAGCGAACTGTAATATAATTTCTAGTCGTGGAAAAAAGAAACTATGGTGAACAGTCACAAATACTTGTGTGCTGTCTATGGAAGTTAAGTAGTCTGAAGGAGCACAGTCAGTCGATAGGAGTACCGTCAGTCGCTGGACTAAGAGTTTAAGCTTCTAAAAGTGAAGAGACGGAGCTGTGTGTCTTCCGTGGTCTTAAAGTTCTGCTACCAGTTCTGAGGCCATTATTCATGATAGTAGGCGCATTACAAGTCAACAACTGGCCTTTCTAGTGTCAGTTAACTCTTAAGCTTCCATCACAGCAACTAACACAATTTAATAAGAGGGTCCGCAGAGTACGCACTAACAACAATCCAGCAGAAATATTGCTCCAACGCGACAAAGCCCGTCACTACAGAAGTAAGAAAACACAAGACGCCAAACTGGGCTGGACTGTACTCTTCATCCACTCTATAGACCGGATCTGACTGTCCGTGTCTTTCACAGGTTTGATCCACTTAAAATTGCACTCCGCGGGGAAAGATTTGTTGATGATTAGCATGTACGACAGCCCACTACACATAAGCCTGCTAGAATAGTAGTGTAGTGGTTAGCACGCCTACTTTCTAAAGCAGTGGTCGGGGGTCAATCCCAGCAATGGTGGGATTCTTGTTTTTCGGTTCAGTCCTGTTCTGGAGTAGACCCAGCCTTATGAAATAGGTACCTAATAATGTTCAGACTTATCTCTGGAATATTCTGAAAGCAAAGACTGTGGGGGAGGGAAATAGCCACTCAGCCTCATTAGGATGTGATCTAGAATATATGAAGCTGGAACACTTCGTACTACAACCAAAGGAAGTTACTTGCGTATACTTCAACGCTACAAAGACGAGTGCCCACCCCCCAGGGGACATAATGCCTGCGACGAGAATCACTGATAAAGATGAATTACTCCCGTCGATCCGACATAAACAGCATGGCCGAGCGAGTGATATCCTGGGACTTGTGTATTTTGTGTGGCTTCATATAAAATTAGTTGAAAACCAAAGATATTTGTGGCTGTCTGATGGCATTAGCGTTTTACAAGTTCTGTGATCAAACCCACAAGATGTGTAGAGCACGTTAGGAAGGGATGAAAAATTGATTTGTCGTGGCCCCGCGGTCAAAGTGAGAACATCTGTCTGTCTGTCTGTCTGTCTGTCTGTCTGTCTGTCTGTCTGTCTGTCTGTCTGTCTGTCTGTCTGCCTGCCTGTCTGTCTGTCTGTCTGTCTGTCTGCCTGCCTGCCTGCCTGCCTGCCTGTCTGTCTGTCTGTCTGTCTGTCTGTCTGTCTGTCTGTCTGTCTGTCTGTCACCCGTGCCAACATTGAGTACCACATCTCTTGGGATATAAAGGCTGCCAGTAGAATACTGACCACCGAGCCTATCAGGCCATACACATATTCATTCATATTTAATTGCTCCTCAAGGCCTTTGACAGGGCTTTTTATTTACATCTCCCTTACGACCAGAGAGCTTAGGTCAATTTTTTTAAGAATCTGTATGCTGCGAACTCAAACCAGTGAGCATCGAGACGACAGGGGCGTGTCTAGCCACTACGCTCTAGCAGAGAGGCTTGATGATTTATTTAAACAAACGCAACACCCCGTGTGAACATGCACAGCCAATGACAAATAAGAAGGTTACCGACCGGAAAAAATGCACATGGGAGATTTCCGATCATGAATCTGAATTTGTCCATTGAGTTTCCCAGAGTGTACTGGTTGACCTTTGATACAGATCTTTCTCCACTTTGTTTTTGTTTGTTTGCCGCTTGCTCACTTTGATCTCAAGCGTAGTCCATACCTGTTACTTCTTGTAGCACTGGACTGAATTTCGCGTGTGCATTATAGCTTTCGCCGGTCTCTCTGGCCGAGAGGTTACAATATTTTCTCCGTAATCCCGTTTATCCGCGCAGGCTCTCGCAGCACATGCGAACTGGTTGCGGTTCTACCCGCGTTCGTGACTTGCGGGATAATGAGCCGTCCGCTCAGAAAGCAATGGCAAACTACTGAGCGTAATCTTGCCAAAGAGATCAAAAATCAGCTGAAAGATGCTGATGTTGGCAGCGATGTCCTGTAAAGGATATGCACACATTTTTTTTTAAATTATAGCTTTCCCTATCGACTGTGTCCCTCGCCTTCAGGCGAACCCACTTCGACTTCTGAGGTCTTGTAATTTACATCCCCAAGTCAAGAACGAGAAGTCAACATTTTAGTCCAACTGCCCGGTGTAGGAGTTGAACCCGCTACCTCGGCATCATCACCCAGGAAGTTTACAAGCCAGCGCTCTTTTTTCATTCGGCAATGCTGATCTTCTGAGCAAAATATTATTCTTCCTCTTCTTCGTTCGCACTCACACCTGCAGGTTACGCGTCTCGTGTACTACAAGCAGTAATTGGTTCCCACTTCATGTTATTCCCGTACAGTATATGTGATTGAAAATAGTATCAGAATATCCTGTGCTATGGACATTGAGAATGGACATTGAGAATGTGAATCAAAATACACGGAACCAGTAACAAATACTCGGAACGAGTAACTATACAGATCTAAAGATGGTAGACATGGCGATTCTAGATATCAATAAAAGAGATCGGATCGGGAACGGTGGTCAGTATGGCCGAATTGATAAGAACACCCATTCTTAAACTTCTGGTGGGCTGTTGATGAGGCAGCGGGTTCAACGCCGATACCGGTCAGTTGGGGTAAAATGTTGACCTCTCGTTCTTGACTAGTGGACGTAAATTACCAGTATCTTTTTAATCTTGAGTGGGATCACCTGAAAGCGAGTGCATTAGAAGTAGTAACATATGTATAGACTACGTATGAGTTCAAAGCGAGGTAACAAAAAACACACAGATAAAAAGATGGGGAACTATTTTATGAGGAAGCATCGATGGGTAGTGGCATGAGATCATGTATTTTGGCTATGTAAGGAGACAAAGACGAAGACGGTATAGATTACAAAGAGGAGACTACAAAGAAGAACAAGCAGAAGCAGGAGGAGGAGACGATGATCAAGATAATAATAAGTAGGGAGAGGGGTACAAGAAAGAGGATTACAACGACGACACCTACAAAGGAAGAGGAGGGGTGTAGGCAAAGGGTGTAGCGTAATGGGGTTGTAAGGAGGGGATTTACGAGTAGAATGAAGAAGAAAGAAAAGGACAAGAAGAAAGAAGAAAAATGAAAGGGGAGGAAAAGGAACGAATAGAATAAGAAAATGGTGATACATTTCTAAACAAACAAGAATCAGGTGCAAACATGAAGACATATATAAACAACGGAGAAATGAATCAACAACCGCAACAATAAAGTGATTGAACACAGAAGGTGACAACCCAACATGTTAGATTAGGGAAATATACTCATATTCTATTCTCATGGGCATAGAGAGAACGGCTTGCTGGTTTATCTACGTCCTCACATATTAGCTTGAAACGCTGCAAGGACATGTTTGTTTCTCTGGAGAACTGAGGTCCGGTGGGCTAAACAAACTGTTGGACGTCAGATTTTCAGAAGGCCGATGAACCAGGAGGTTGTTAAACGGGCGATATTACTTGCTTATAATCATTAATATAGAATAGTATATTTATCTTGCGTTTTGTCAAAATAAATGTGGACCGCTTGTATTTTTATTTATTTTATTTTTATTTATTTTGTTTGTATATTTTAATATCGAGAAGACATGTGAGTAGAATAGTAAAGAGGGAAAAACAAAAAGACTGGGAAGAGTATGGGGAAACCCTAAATAAAAAATAAAAGGAAGGCAAACCCGAAAATTCTACAAAAGATAGGCAATGCGAACCCGAGGAGTACCCCTTTTACCCCAAATGAAATAATTAACAGCGAAAAGGAGAACCAAAAAGTGAACAAAAAACTCCTAATAAGATGGAACGTATTCGAACAACTTCTCAACACCCTCAGATGTAAGAATTCAAGAGACCTACACAGATGCCACGAGGAAATAAACCAGACGTACTAAAAGAAGAAATTTAGAAGCCTCAAATTTGCCCCCTTGACCAAATCACCAGGGGCAGGATGAAATACCAAAAGAACTAATTAAAAAAGCAAGGGGAAAAGGAACGCTTGGCTACATAGACTATTCAAACCATGTTTGGGTAAACAACAGACACACGAGACGGGAAATGCCATAAATTTTCCCCAAATTTGGAAAAACAAAGGCAGCAAAAGAGATTGCACAAAAAACAAGGCATTTCCTGTTGAGTCCTACGGGAAAATATTTTGCAAAAATTTTTGAAAAAAGATTACAACTACTTTAGAACCCAGCTAAGCGAACGCAGCTTGGATTTAGGAAAAACAAAAGGGGGGGAAAAAGCCCACAGGGGCCGGGGGGGGGCCCAATTTTTTTTGGCCCCCCTTTTTTTGACAACTTTATAAGAA
>JACEFZ010025712.1:2500-14941 GCA_014155875.1 Cepaea nemoralis
TGTAACTCTATATTTATTGCAATCCCAAAGAAATCAGGAACATTGGAATGTGATCAACATAGAACAATTAGTAAAATGAGCAACATCACAAAGATTTAGCTACGAATTATCATGCAAAGAGTGAGGAAGAAAATACAACCTGAAATAGGGGAAGAACAATGTGGGTTTGTAGAAGGAAAGGGTACAGTAAATGCTGTGTATATGCTGCGAACAGTTATTGAACGTGCTATAGAAGTAAACAAGGATGTACATCTTTGCTTTATTGACTACACAAAGGCTTTTGATAGAGTTAGACATGTCAACATGGTGGATATGCTTGCAGATCTACAAATTGATGGGAAAGACATTAGACTTATAAAAAACATATATTGGAAACAAGCTGCCATAAGGATTGATAATGAAGTGGGACAATATCAACCTATTAAGAGAGGTGTTAGGCAGGGATGTGTCATTTCTCCAGATCTTTTTTCCCTATACAGTGAAAATATTTTCAGAAATGTAGAAGATATAAATGGAATCAGCATTGGAGGATGAAACATCAATGACATTAGATATGCATATGATACAGTATTGATTGCAGACAATGCACAGGATCTGCAACAATTAGTAGACGCAGTTGTTGTACAAAGTGAGCAGCTGGGGTTGGAATTAAATTGTAAGAAGACACAGGTTATGGTCATCACTAGGAAGAACGAAGTACCACAATGTAATATAGAAGTAAATGGGAATTTTCTTCAACAAGTGAATCGGTGCAATTATCTCGGAGCAGTCATAATATCTTATGGGAGATGCCTTGAAGAGATTAGAACAAGAATCGCCATGGTAAAAGTAGCCTTTAGCAAGATGAAAAACATTCTGACCAATAAAAAGATGTCAATTGAAATGAGAAAAAGAGTGTTGGAGGGATACATAGAGCCTTTTCTTTGGTATGGATGTGAAACTTGGACAATGTGCAGTCAAGCAGAAAAACATCTGATGGCTGCAGAAATGTGGTTTCTGAGGAAAATGTAAAGAATACCATGGACAGATAGAAAAACCAATGACCAAGTACTACAGGAGACAAATGAAAATCGTAAACTGATTAGAGAAATTAGACGTAGAGAGTCAAAATTCGCCTGGACTTCCGGTAATAAAATGTCCCCTGGTCTCTGGGTAGTGAGATCGGACGCCCGTGTGTATTGTTGCACATGTAAAAAATCCCTTGGCAGTTAGAAATCGAAAAAGAGTAGCCTAACGGCGCTGCCCTGGCAAAATTTCGAGTTAAAAATCTACCCAAGTATTTCAGGATCCTTGCCGATGCAACGGAGTTCGTGCATTGAGCTGAGTTTCTCCAGACTCAGGTTTGAGTTAGGAGGAAAACGGAGCACTTATGGGTTAAACCGTGTGCCGTGATGATCCAACGACTAAAACTAAAACAACAACTAAAAGATAGAGAGAGAGAGAGAATTATACAGATACTAACATTGATACAGATGTATATACTATATAGGATTATACAGATACTAACATTGATACAGATGTATCTTATATATAAAAGGCAATCTCTGTCTGTATGTATGTCTGTATGTATATCCTTTATGCGTTCGCGAACGGTCCATCCGATTGAGATGAAATTTTCTACACGTCTTCCTCTCATTCCCGCGCTGCCAACTGTCATATTTGTTTAGTGTAAAATCGGCTACTTACTTAATATTATTTAATATTTCATTTTTCATTATAATTTCTATATAGCAAGGGGACTTAACTCTAGAAAAGTTATTTCAAGGGGCACAACTTTTAATAACATTGCTATATACCTTATAGTCATATTGTTGCATCGTTTTCAAAGATTTATAAACTCTTTGTCTATAGTTATTTACAGGCATATGAGTTATAATAAATAATGATATAATCTTTAAGGCATTTTCAAAGTTTTTATAAAAATAATGCATAATGCATAACATTGTAACTCATCTTTTTATGCTTAAAGAAGTTATCTAGTCATGTAGGTGATTAAAAACAGTTTTCATTAAAAATAATGGATGGTGTGTGGAAGGACATTCTTTTAAGTAACTTTTTTTTTTGTTGTATGAATTTAATGAGACGCTCCCCGCCAGGAGCTGGGCGAAGCCATGCCGGGTCAGATAGGTAGACAGACCCACCTTTTCGATGCAGTTATCTACATGCATATGCGTTATAATCCTCCTCCTCCTCCTACCTCCTCCTAATCACTCCTCTTCCTTCCTCCTCCCTCCTCCTCCTCTTCCCTCCTCCCTCTCCTCCTCCTCCTCCTAGTCTTGCATTCTCCTCCTCCCTCCTTCTCCCTCCCCTCCTCCTCCCCTCTCCGCCTATCTCTTCCTCCCTCCTCCTCCCTCCTGCACCTCCATCTTCCTCCTCCCTCCTCCTACTCCTTTTTCTTCTTCTGCTGCTGCTGCTGCCGCCGCTCCATTTACCCAAGTTAATTGTTGGGGGAAGATGTAAAGATCTTTCAAGTGCTCTTTCTAATGCTTTTTGTAAGTTGGTCTTCATTTATCTAAGGTTGTTCTAACTGCAACCAATAAATGATTAGACAGACAGGCAGGCAGACAGACAGAGAGGGAGGGATGGACAGACAGACAGACAGACGGGAACAGGAACTTATATGACTACTTATATGAATTAAATTAGATGCTCCACACCAGGGGCTGGGCGAAGCCGGGCCGGGTCAGATAGACAGACAGACAGACAGACAGACAGACAGACAGACAGACAGACAGACAGACAGTCGGGAACGGGAACGTGAACTTATATGACTACTTATATGAATTAAATGAGATGCTCCCCACCAGGGACTGGGCGAAGCCGGGCCGGGTCAGCTAGTATACTATATAAATCAAATCAAATCAAATCAACTTTATTAGGGTCACAAATTGGGCGCGCAGGCCCGTCTTACATTCGGCCCTTCCAATCACTCGTCTTTCGTTCATCAAGAGCATTATACATTTGCATAGGAAGAAAAATAAACATTGTGAAATGAATGTTGTAAACATAAACAAGGCTAATTACCATGGTATGAAGCCCATCTCCCACCTATCCATACATCACCCCACCCACACAACACCCCCACCTACCCACACAATGCGCACCAAGGGACACATACACACCCCCACCTACCGACACACACGCACACCAAGGGACACATACATACCCCACCAACCGACCCATCCCCCTCCCGCACATCCCCCACCCACACACACTGCCCTCACCTGATCCCCCAACCAAAACACACTCGCCACCCACAAACATTCCCCCACCAACCCACACATCCCACGCCCATCCACATTCTACCCCACACATCCTCTCCCCACCCACACCTCAAACCACCCTTCCCCCAGCCACATCTCCATCGACAACATATTCCCCACCCACACACACAATCCCCCACCAACCCACACATCGCACATCCACTCACACATCCCCAAACCATACACACACATCCCCACCAATTGACATGTCCCTACCCCCCCCCCCCCCCCCCCACACATCTCCCTAACCACCCATACATCCCCAATCCACTCACACACACACCACCACCCACACATACAACTTCCACCCACCCACACATGCCTTAACCTAATCCCCCACCACACAATCCCCCACCCGCACATCACATACACCTCCTACCACGCACTATTCCCAACCCACGCACCACACACACACATATCCCTCACCAACACATCCCCACTTACACACCACACACATATCCCCCACCCAGATACCACAAAATAATCCCACCCACACCCACACAGATACCCTTACCCATCCACCCCACATACCCCAACTCACACACCACAAAAATCCCCCACCCACACACACATACCTCACCCACACAATATCACCAACCAACACACCACACACCTCTCCCCACCCACACACGCATTCCCTACCCGTCCACCAACACACACTCACTCACACATCCTCCACTACGCACCCACACCCCCCCCCCACCAACCCACTCCCAACCAAACATCTCTCGATCACAATACCCCTACCCCCACACACATCCTCCACCCACTCACACATCCCACCCCAACACATACAACTCCATCACCCACCTACACATCCCTAAGCCACTCACACACCCCCACCCACACATTCCCCATCCACATACACACATCTCCCACACACACTCCCCCACATACTTCCCCCAACCACCACAATCCCCTGCTCACCCACACATATACCCCACCCATACGCACATTCCCCACACCCATCACACACATCCCCTACACCACACACTATCCTCCACCCATACCACCACAAACATACCCTCCACCCACACATCATTCACACATCCCCCACCAACACACCGCACACATATCTCAAACCCACACACCATACACTTCTCCCCATCCGCCCTTCCATCCCAAATCCACCCAACACAATCCCCTACCCACACAACCCCGCCTCCCACACACACTTCCTCAAACCATCCACACATCTCCACCCACATAAACACACATCCCCTGCATCCGTCCCATACACATATCCTCCACCCATACACACATCCCCCACACCCATTCCAACACCCGTACTTTCACCCCCACACATCCCACCAACACCCACAAATACCACTACCCACCAAAACCCACACACCCCAACCCATCCAAATGCATACCCCCACCCACACACCCCCACCCATACATATCCCCACACTCACACACATCCTCCACATACACTCACACTTCCTCACATCTAGACACATACAAAATGTCTCACGTTAGTATTGAAACTAGTATGAACAAACTCCCACACTTTACTCACACACATACACTGACACTTGTCATGAGCAGTCTCATAAAAATGTTAAACATGGAGAAAAATGTGTACATAAAATGTATGTGACGTAAAAATAGTGATGCTCTCTCTCTCTCTCTCTCACACACACACACACACACACACACACACACACACACACACACACACATTCACTCTCACGCTCACACATTCACTCTTCCGCTCATTCATTCACTCTCACGCATTCACTCTCCCGCTCATTCACTCTCACGCTCACTCATTCACTCTCCCGCTCACTCATTCACTTTCCCGTTCACTCATTCACTCTCCCGCTCACTCATTCACTCTCCCGCTCACTCATTCACTCTCACGCTCACTCGTTCTGTCTCTCATTCACACTCACTGACTCATTCACTCAAACTATAGTAATGAACATGAGTTTATATTATGCATGATTAAATCAAATGGTATTTAACTGATAATATGACAGATGAGAATACACAAACATATGGATTCGCGTGTTACATAACATGCATGTTACATGACATGCATCTGCTCAGCTCTCTCTCTCTCTCTGTATTCTTTCATATACACACACTCACACGCATGCGCGCGCTCGCACACACACACACTAACACATCAACTCTCCCACTGTCTCACTCTCTAACACACAATCCTTCACACACCACTCACTCTCTCAATCACACTCTCTCACACATACACATGAACGCATGCACGCACGCATACACTCCCTCACTCACTCTCACACATACACGTACGAATGCATGCACTGACACATTCCCCCACCATTTCTCGCTCAATCACTCTCTCCACACACACGCATGCACGTGCGCACACACGCATTCACTCTCTCCCTCTCACTGACACCCACTTTCTCTCTCTTTCTCTCTCTCTCTCTCTCTCTCTCTCTCTCTCTTGCTCCCACACACACACACATATATAGTGAACAATTATAGTTAAACAATTATAATGAACAATTATACTGAACAATTATACCAGTAAATGAATTATGGTGGCATATAGTCGGTATGGATTAAGTATTGAAAGAGTTTTCGGTTAAATGTGTAGGGACTCATTGGAGTTTTCAGATCTGGAGGCAGATCATTCCATAAGTGAGCACCAGAATAGGCGAAACATGTTTTGTATAGGTCCAATCTAGGCTTTGAGACATGTAACAAATTTAGGCGCTTGCTGTTCATTGCATTAGATTGAATCAGCGGCAGAAGATACTCTGGGGTATTTTGAGATATAATTTTATTCACTAATTTGGCTTTGTTGAAAAGGAAGCGCTTTTGTAGTGGTAGAAGTCTTAGATGACTGTACAAATTATTACTTTCAACATGCTTTATGTTGGAAACCAGACGAATAGCGCGGTTTTGTAGAGAACATAGTCGTTTTAAATTAGATTTAGGGCAACCATCCCAAACTGTGGAACAGTAATCGAGATGTGATTGGATATAGCATGTATAGAATATTTTTCGTGTGCTTTCGTCCAGGAAGTGCTGAATTTTAGCAAGTTGGTAAACTTTTTGTGCTATTTTCTTGGTAAGAGCGTGAACATGAGAGCTCAAGTTCAAAGTGTCTGTAGTTTTTGTCTGGTCGTTATTAGCATGGATTTGGTTTTGTCGATGTTAATTTGCATGCGGTTTTCATTGCTCCATCTAGTAAGATTATCAAGTTCCTTTTGTAAAGAATTCTCTAATTCACTACGGTTTTCTTGACTAGTATATATAGTACAGTCGTCTGCGAATAGATCACAAGTTGTATTGATATATAAAGGAAGATCATTAATATAAACTGCAAAAAGCAGCGGACCTAGTATTGAGCCCTGAGGCACACCAATATTAAGCTGTGTGGGTCTTGATAGACAGTTGTTGAAGGACACGACTTGTTGCCTGTCGGATAGAAATGACGTAATTATGTTCACCATGTTGGTGCTTGTCTTCATTTGCTTTAGTTTTGTAATTAAAATATCGTGATCTACCATATCAAAAGCTTTTTTAAAGTCTACAAACACCGCTCCACAAATTCTACCGTTGTTGATGTTTAAGTGCCAGTTATCGGTCATTTTTGTTAGAGCACTATGGCAAGAATATTTAGGTCGAAACCCAGATTGACTGTTAATTATTAGATCATTGTTAATTAAATGGTGTAACGTTATTTTATGAATGTGTTTTTCTAGTGGTTTTGATAGCGACGCTAGTAAGGAAATAGGTCTATAATTACCCAAAACGCTATTATCGATTGAGCCATTTTTAATAAGCGGAAACACTTTAGCAATTTTAAATACAGATGGAAAGTAGTTTTTGGCCAGGCACTGGTTATATATGAACGTTAAGGACTCGCTAATGACTGGTGCAGCACAACGAAGAATTCTATTACTGATACCATCTAGGCCGTGTGAGTTTGTTGATTTGAGGTTCAAGAGATATTTATAACGTCTGCAACAGACATTAAAGGAATCTCATCGGGAATATTTCTGGTGCACTTCTCCTCACAGAATGATGCCAGTGAACTTAAATTACACGATGAGTCTGGTATTGAAGACTTTAGATTCTCTATTTCTGATTGAAAGAACCAACTGAATTCATCGCATGTTATAGAATTTGGTATTGCTGATTCTGTAGGGCGTTTCTTATTGGTTAGCAAGTTAATAGCCTTCCATATATTTGTACTGTTTGAATTATCTACAATCAAATTTTTAAAATGATCTTTTTTATCCTACGAATTTCATATTTAACTTTATTCCTTAGTCTGCGGTAATTGATGAAGTCTTTATTTTTGTGTGCTGTATCTCGCTCTCTCATGATTTCCAGCACTTCTCTAGTGACCCATGGGGATTTATGTTGATTTTTGACTCGAACTTCTTTGATTGGCACGTGTTTATCGAACACATTGTAGACTGTCTTCGTCCAGAAAGCTAATGCATCGTCCGGGTCAGGAAGTTGGTAAACGTGATCAAGGGCTGCTTTTCTTAAGTCTTGCAAAAATAAATCTTGGTTGAATGCTTTATAATTCCTAAATTTGATACTTACATGTTTATGTTTAAGAGGTTTGAACCCAATTCTTGACCATGTACAACATACCGGGTAGTGGTCACTAACTGTACAAACAGGAACAGAACATTCAATAATATTATCTGGACAAGTAACATATATATGATCAATTATAGTTGAGGATGTGTCAGTAACCCTTGTGGGACGGTTTATTAGTTGTTTGAAATTGTAAGAAAGAATGATATCGTCCCATGTCTGGTTGGATTTACTAATATCTATGTGAAGTCACCTAGTATCATAACTTCTCTACCTGCTGTAAACACTCTATCCATCATTGTAGTGAAGCAGTCATACCAACTGTACCCCGCACAAGGATTCCTATATAGGTATCCAATGAGAAACGGCTGTTGGCTGGCTGGCTTCACCTCTAACCAAACACATTCTATCTCTACTGTCTCGAGATCACTTCTACGGGACCAGTTGAGAGAATTGGAAATGTATACAGCAATACCTGTCTCTAATTTTTGATTTGCATCTTTTCGAATTACTTTAAACCCCTTAAGTGAGATTTCGGAGTCGGTTATTTTGTCGTTAAGACGACTTTCTGTGATTCCAAACACATGGAACTGTTTGGACAGTATTACCGAGAGCTCAGGTAATTTGTTGAGCAGATGAAAGATGTTGAGATGGCCTATATATAGACCATTTTTGCTGAGCCACTGATCGTGATTAGCGAACATTACAAACTAAAAGGAAGATGTCGCTTGTGGTATACAAATTGCAGGGATCGCCGATTCCTCCGAAGTCGGAGAGTGTCTGCCTGTATGGCGAGGAACCACCAGTCTGCACACCAATAAGCCAGACATGGGACAACGGATACTCACGCAAACCTCGGGTCCTGTGTGACATCACACTGATGTTGGACAACAGGATGCCTTCATCCGACATACAGGACTTCGCGTTGGAGCTCAAGCCAACGAACACAAGCAAGCAAGCAAGCAGGGATATTGAAACTTTATTTAGAAATAATTAAGGCTGTTAGAGGGGGCAGGAAAATGTCTTTGCTGGAGTGATATCATGAATGCTTGGTGCAGGGCTGCAGGATTGTATCGCATTAGCTGCTGAAGTTGACGGTTCCACTCATAGGGTTGTAGATTACCGTCCAGCGAGGGATTGCTATGAGTGTCACTGGAAGTGCCTACATTGGAAGCAGGCATCGACGGTACAGCACCATTGTTTAACGGTGTCCCCTTTGACATCATAGAGGGAGACTGTTATACGGGCAAGGTAGGAAACAAAGTATCATATTTAGCAACATTTGGATTGGAGCTTGGGTTGCTATTCACAACATTGTGTTCCTGGGGTACAGGCAAGGGTGGTGTGGGAAGAGAAGGAGTGTTTTCTGAACACAGTGAGATGGCTGTTGCCGGAGGTGAAGTTCGGTTTACTCCTGTAACTGGTGCTGGTTGTTGTGCACGTTCAGGAAGCTACTTCCTAGCTTGGAACAATGTATTTGATCCCTGTATAGTTTTTTCTTAGGAGCTCCGGACGGTGACGTAAAGTAAGGGGTGTTATTTATGAAGTTCATGCTATTATTTTTACAGAATTTATATAACGTTAGATTAGCAACATCGGCAGTACGACGCTGGAACCCGTAACATGGTGGAATGATGGATGAAATAAACAAAGATGATTTCGGAAATCTATTGCGCAACAGCACCTCCAATGTAGCTAGTTGTGAGGTGCTGATGATTTTATTATCCATTATGTCATTAACACCAATATGGACTGTTGCTCTCCTAATTCGGTCGTTCACTTGGAATCGTCGCAGTGTAGCGGTCAGCCTGTCAATGTCAGCGCCTGGTACAGGGTAGATTGAAGTTGATTCGCTGTCAGAAGATGACATGCGATCACTATAGATTCCCTTCAGCAGGGAGTCTCCAATGACGACATGTGTTGCACTATGATCTATGGTTATTTCATGCTGCTGGCGTGTCCGCTTGGACTGTTGTTGCCACTGGTCACTGTTGTCTTTCTTGTGTTTTTGTTTATTATATCTTGCTTGCGTTGGTTGTTGATATCCAGTAGTGGTAACGACTGAGGTCTGTGATTCCAAGTCTGCTGCTGGAGAGTCTACACTTAAGGCCTGGAACCTGTTGCTGACATGCACATCGATGGGGTAGATAGATGGTGTGCGTTCTACAGGTTGAGTGGTGGTTTTGTTGCTTGTAGAAACTATCTGCATGTCATTATGCGACGAACATTCACTGGTAACACACGCATCTACAACACCATGGATACTTTCTGTTTGTGCACTTTTATGAAATGACTGTGCACGCTTTAGTTTCAAGGCATGTATGGATGTTTTAAAAGTCTCCTTCTCTTCTTTAAGAATTCGGATTTCCTCTCGAAGAAGAATGTTTTCTTTTTTAAACTCTGCAATAATGTTAGTGGTGTTGTTGGTAATAAAATCTTTTAACCTCGTCTCCAAAGCCTGAATTAGATCACGACAACAATCATTGTGGCTCTGTGTTTCGGCCGAAGAAAGCGTCTTTGAAGGTGATGTGATAGTTTGATAAGATTGAGCTGGCGAATTGTGTTGTTTGTCCAGCTGGACATCAGTGTCTACTAGTTCACTAGATTGTTCACTAGACAACGTGATGGATGTTGGTGATGAAGATGATCGATTCAGTCGCTGAGCTGGCGTGCTAACTAACTTTTGTCCCGTCTTGTTTTTGTTTACATTTTCACATCGCTTTGACACAGTTGATGATCGTAAGTTGGAGGACATGTTGGCAATATAGGCAGCTCGACAAGGCAAGGATTAAATAAAACTGCAGGCCTTTCTGTCGTGCGTGGCGCTTATCTCTTGCTAGTCACACATAGTTAAGTCTCACGTTGTCGTGAATCAATAATTGGTAAAAATCAAAAATGGATGCTCTTACCCTCACGTGTCACAATGAAATCTTCATTTAACTAAATAAACAGTCACATCGATTATACAGATACTAACATTGATACAGATGTATATAGTATATAGGATTATACAGATACTAACATTGATACAGATGTATATACTATATAGGATTATACAGATACTAACATTGATACAGATGTATATACTCTATAGGATTATACATATACTAACATTGATACAGATGTATATACTATATAGGATTATACAGATACTAACATTGATACAGATGTATATACTATATAGGATTATACAGATACTAACATTGATACAGATGTATATACTATATAGGATTATACAGATACTAACATTGATACAGATGTATATACTATATAGGATTATACAGATACTAACATTGATACAGATGTATATACTATATAGGATTATACAGATACTAACATTGATACAGATGTATATACTATATAGGATTATACAGATACTAACATTGATACAGATGTATATACTATATAGGATTATACATATACTAACATTGATACAGATGTATATACTATATAGGATTATACATATACTAACATTGATACAGATGTATATACTATATAGGATTATACAGATACTAACATTGATACAGATGTATATACTATATAGGATTATACAGATACTAACATTGATACAGATGTATATACTATATAGGATTATACAGATACTAACATTGATACAGATGTATATACTATATAGGATTATACAGATACTAACATTGATACAGATGTATATACTATATAGGATTATACAGATACTAACATTGATACAGATGATCACAGCACTAATGAAGATAAGACTTTTGAAGATGATAATGATACATATGATAACATTGCTGGAGATGAGAATGATAAACATGATGATAGTATTGATGAAGATGTGAATGATATCAGAGCACATGATGATGATGTGAATGATATCAGTGCAGAGAACAGAGAGCAGCAGAGAACAGAGAGCAGCAGAGAACAGAGAGCAGCAGAGAACAGAGCGCAGCAGAGAACAGAGAGCAGCAGAGAACAGAGAGCAGCAGAGAATCTACTCTGACATCCCAGCTTCATGTTGTGAGGTGATGACGGCAGATGATGATGATGTGAATTATATCACGGCACATGATGATGATGATGTGAATTATATCACGGCACATGATGATGATGATGTGAATTATATCACAGCACATGATGATGATGATGTGAATGACATCAGGGCAGAGAACAGAGAGCAGCAGACAATCTACTCTGACATCCCAGCTTCATGTTGTGAGGTGATGAGGGCAGATGATGATGATGTGAATGATATCACGGCACATGATGATGATGATGTGAATGACATCAGGGTAGAGAACAGAGAGCAGCAGATAACCTACTCTGACGTCCTGGGATCCCAGCTTGATGGTCCTGGTGCACTGGTCCAGGCCAATGGTCGACTGCTTGCCCGTGGCTGTAGTAAAGGAGTTGTTCATGAACCGCCTGAAGATGGAGCTCTTGCCCACTCCGTACTCTCCATGGAGGATGACCTTGTAGCTGGGCACACCTGTGGCCATATTCTGGGACCTGCACATAGACACAACCCAATTTGTTAATCACCCATCATTTCACTGGTCTTCTCTATTGCCAACATGTCTAGTTACTCTACATATCATGTTTCTCTATATGTCTTGTTTCTCTAATTATCTTGTCTCTATATGTTTTGTTTCTCTAA
>JACEFZ010025713.1:0-12500 GCA_014155875.1 Cepaea nemoralis
GTAATATCAATGTGGTTTGCATTTGCATAGTGTTCCATTAGTGCATTTGCAGCCTTTTTGCCTGTAAGCAAGGCATTTCCTTGTTTAATTGTTATTTGTTTGTTTCTAGGTCCTTCATTGTTCATGGCTTTCACTAGTTTCCATAGTTTGTTTCCATCCCTGTCAAAATTCAGGTTTTCTGTTTTTTCCCTCCAACAATCTCTTGTTGTTTGATTTACTGTTCTTTTATATTTTGCTGAGATGGCTTTGAGAGAGATGTTTGCTTCAATTGTTTGTTCTCTCTCTGCTGTCTTCCTGGCATCTTCAACTTTGTCCTCCAAACTTTGTAGTTCTTCAGTCCAGTATGGTTTGTAATTTTTCCTCGCTCCTCTTGGAATGGACTCAGTGGCTGCCTGTATTATCGCTCTGTTTAGACTTTCCACCATTTGCTTTATGTTGCCATATCGTGTATTTATGTTTTCACAATATTTGTCTGTTAGTATGGCAAATCTGTCCCAATCTGCTCGTTTGTAATTCCAGCGGGGCAAGGGCTTTTGCTCCTGTGGAACATACTCCATATTCATTTCAAGCTTGATTGGTCTGTGGTCACTACCTGCTAATTGGTCCAGCACATGGCGATCGATTTTGTGGAGGATGTCTCCTGTGCAGAAAGCTAAGTCTGGAGTAGAAGTGGTAAGCCATCTTCTGGAGTAGAAGCTCGGTGTGTCATCCGCTTTGTTGAGTAGATGGAGATTTGAGTCTATTTCCCAGTCCTCCAATTCATCTCCTCTTTTGTCAGTATCTGGGTATCCCCATCTTTCTGAACGGCTATTAAAGTCTCCGACAATAATGCAGTTTGTGTCAGTTATTTTCATGTTTGAGAGTGTAAGGTCCTTATCTGCTGGGCTATACAGATTGTAGATTCTTATTTTCACGTCCTTTATCATTATATCAACACCTATAATTTCCGTTTGGTTGTCAGAGATCACAGATACTTCGCTGCAAGGTATTGTATTTCGTGTAAGTATTAGAACTCCTCCTTTGTGTCCTTCGCGGTCGAAACGTGTGGCCTGATATCCTCTGACTGAGAATTTGTGATTGGCGTTGAGGTGTGTCTCTTGAATGCATGCCACATCTATTCTATCTTTATGAAGACGCTGTGTTAGGGAGTCTTTCTTCTTGTAAACTCCTTCGGCATTCCACTGTAGTATGTTGAGTGTCCGGGGTATTTGGTCAATAGCTCTTAACCTACTCCTCTGTGCCTTGACTCCACAGCACAGGGGAAGGTGACCACCAGTAGTCATGGGTGGACCCCCTCGAGGCAGGGGGCCCGGCACTATCACCGCCTGATGGGACTTCACGGGATTAGCACCATATCGATTAATTTTGATTTGTGACATCATGAATTAAGTTACGTTGCACTGCTTTGTCAAGCCTGTGGCTCAATACATCCGATTTCGACAAGCATTTATTCGGGATGCTTTCCCTAGCCTTTGACTGTCCCCAGTCTACCTACAAGGCAGCAGGTTTCACGTTGCACTGCTTTGTCAAGCCTGTGGCTCAGTACATCCGATTTCGACAAGCATGTATTTGGGGTGCTTTCCCTAGCCTTTGACTGTCCCCAGTCTACCTACAAGGCAGCAGGTTTGTGTGTCTCTTCGTCTGGTCCCTCTCCCTTGACCTGTCCGACATGGGTGGCCCTACCAGTAGCTGTGCTACCGTCGGCATAGCTCTTGGGGTCATTGGGACGCACAAGCCCCTCTACCTCGTCACGGTGGACACACAGCAGAGGGGCCAAGGGACTTAATTAGTTAGGCTTGATGGCATCTCCATAATGTGCTTTCAAATGAAGAAGGTGCGGATCAATATGTTTTTCACTGTTCTGCATGTGTTGGACACTCCTGCAGCAATTGTTTAGCAGTAAACTTACCAGTTTCACCTTTAATTAATCAGTTTCTATTATCGTTAGTTATTAAACATGTGGTATTTCAGTTTTTTGTGTCTTGTGCGGAGTTTGAATATTATTAGTTTTCTTCTTCGGTACAGTTTATAATATGCATCATCTGTCTGGTTGTATGGATGCTCTTATTCGCACTTGCTTCTATAATTGCTTCTCATGAACCTCTTGGCCTTATCATTGGTTATGTCTGTATCAGACTAATATAACACATATAAACAAGGTTCCAGAATAAAAAATGTTGCAACACACAGCAAGCAAAACTATGAAAACATTCAAAACATATTGAACATGTCAAGTAAACACATTCTGACAAAGAGCAAATAAGAACTGTGTTTACTGGCAGACACTTCAAAGACACAATTGAAAACAGAATACCACAATACATGTGTTTGCGAGTGCAGTACCGACATTCATGCTGGCCTATGTGTACATACCCATTATTATCTCGTTGCTGATTGCTAGACCACACTCGGCTCACATTGCTGGTTAGTTCAGTTAGTTGCATATACTTTACCGAACGTAGCAGTCAACTCCAGCATTGTTTGGCTGTTTATGATTCCTGCGCAAATTTTATGTTCAGTAGTTTGCCATTGCTTTCTGAACAACCAGCACTCATACCACTGTATGTAAACCAACGCAAGGCGCTTGCTTGCAAATCGAATTGCATTTGTAACCCTGTACAAGGTTCTACGTCGTCTACTCTGTGGCGAAGGGCTACGGGTGCAGTTCGTAATCACGCATACCGCGTCTGAAAAACAGATGCGGGAGATTGGGCAGCTTTGCGTTGGTGTTTATAAAATGGTTTGATTACCGGTCGTTCAGAAAACAATGGCAAGCTACTGAACGTAAACTTGCCAAGAAATCAAAAACAGCCCACAATTTATTGGGTTGATTGCGACGGTTAGGACGTTACACTGACAATGGTATGAGCACAGTCGGATAAAGATTTGATGCCAGCTCTGGTCGTTCGCTACGGGAGAGAAAGATTGATCCTCCGTGCACTCAGGCCAACAAAATGTGGTGGTCGTAATATGTAACCACAGCTAGCTCATCTTACGTGACGTGTGTGTGTGTGTGTGTGTGTGTCTGTGTATGTGTGTGTCTGTGTGTGTATGTGTGTATGTGTCTGTGTGTGTGTCTGTGTGTATGTGTGTATGTGTGTGTGTATGTATGTGTGTGTCTGTGTGTGTATGTGTGAGTGTGTGCGTGTGTGAGTGTGTGCGTCTGTGCATGTGTATGTGTATGTATATTTGTGTATATGTGTGTGTATGTGTGTAAGGCTATGTGTGTATGCGTGTGTGTATGTGTGCTTATGTGTGTGTGTGTGTGCGCGCGCGCCCGTATGTGTGTATGTATGTGAAGAAATGTACACTCAAGGAATGTGTTGTGTTGTTCCATGGTCTGATAAGATTGTGGGCAAACGGGTACTCCCTGGTGTCTTGTGTCTGACTTTTATTGAGGCCCCATAGACGTATAGCATTAGAGGACAGAGGGCGCCAACCCGAGACACGTTTGTGAACTACTGACCTTGACAGAACCTGGGACGATTCCAAAAATCCCCATGTTTGTTAACTCCAGATGATTTCTAGTACATTCAGTGGCTGGTATTCCATCAAAACTGTCTTTTCAAAAGACCTTGCGTGCCGCGATCGGTGAAAATATTCTATAATGTCTACACAGGAAATGCTTATGTCGTGTGTGTGGTGTGTGGGTGTTGTGTGTGTGTGTGTGGGGGGGGGAAATTGGAGACGAGGGATATAGCAGACGATATCAAATATCCAATTTGATGGAATTGCTTGGGAGAGAATAAATTGTACTTTTCGGGATCGAAGATTGAATGGAAGGGTCTAGTAGTTTATTATGTATTCCTTTATTGTCAGATGTACAGTAGATTTACGTTCCTGCCTGACACTCCATTACTGAAATAATAGTGGCTGGGAATAATGATAGACTGTTTCTGGAAAATTGGCAGTAGCACATTACTGGCATATATGGGATTTTTATTTCTACTGCAGATGAATATGGGGTAAAATAGGAACGAAGCTGCCAGTGGTTAGGAAGTATAACCTCTGTATTGAATCATATCACGGCCTTACTTTCTCTACTTTTGGCTGCTAATTCTACGAGAGAGCTGAAATGAAAACCATATATGTGGTTTTTTGGGGGAATATGTTCTGAAAAGTAAACAACAAGTGTATCATTTTTCGATGTAGTGACCGCTGCATTCAATGCAAACCCATCAGCGCCGATAAAGCGTTTGGATTCCTATAAAAACGATTCTGTTGGTCGCGGGTGTAACCACTCAAGCACAACCTGCTGTACCTCTTCATCGGACCCAAAAATATGTCACAGAAGTCACGCCGTTTAGAAACTTCCTACTCCACCCATACACTTGCTGGACTGACAGGCACGCATCACCATACTGGACCTTCATTCGCCGATGAATTTCTTTAGGTTCACTGATAAAAAATAACGGTTGGTGCATGTCAAAAGTGGGCGTCACAGTTCTATAATAGATATGTAGTAACAATAGTGTAAGACATGATATATGAGAGTTAATATGTACGGATGAGAAAGACGGGCAAGTACTGAGAACACGACAGATAAGAGTTAAACCGTCAGTTAGAGTTTTTTTTTTGTGTTCGCATATCCTTTATAGGACATCGCGGTCAACTTCATCATCTTTCAGCTGATTGTTGATTTCTTGGCAAGATTACGCTCAGTAGTTTGTCATTGCTTTCTGAGCAACCTGCTCACATACCCCGTGAGTTACCGACGAGGAGAGAACCGCTACCGATTCTCGCGCACGTCACGTTACTCACGAGAGTACACAGGATTACGGAGAAAGTCGTGTAACCAGGGAGACCAACGCCAGTTAGAGTAGACATCAACAATTACCGACACGGTTACTTGAGGTCAAGAACAAGGACAACGAGTAGGAGTAAACACTCACTCGTCTAGAAAACGAGTCGTGTGGGGGTGAACACGTCTCCGGGAGAATGACCCGAGACAGGTGCCCGATGTAGGGACAAAAAGGGGAAAGCGTAACCCAGCCCAGGCAGTGTGATTCAAGACAACAGACAGGATAGGGCCGGTATCCCTGGTCTAGGAGTTACACGACTTTCTCCGTAATCCCGTATACTCTCGTGAGTAACGTGACGTGCGCGAGAATCGGTAGCGGTTCTCTCCGCGTCGGTAACTTACGGGGTATGTAAGTCGGTCGCTCAGAAAGCAATGGCAAACTACTGAGCGTAATCTTGCCAGGAAATCAACAATCAGCTGAAAGATGCTGATGTTGACAGCGATGTCCTGTAAATGATAAGCGAACAAAAAAAAGAAGACAGGATAGGAGGCAGTTAGGGGTTGTACTGGATGACTTAGGAAGCTGTGAGACCGAAGCAGATAAAATAGTGACTGGACGAGTGAAAGCGAGTACGACTTAGTGACAAGACGTAAGGAGCATTGATAAAGCTATAACAAGTAATACGACATTTTAGAACGCTCGGCTATAAGCGGCTAGCCGAGTGGCTAGAATGCCGGATTCTCCTTCGGGAGACCCGGGTTCGAATCCTCGGTAAGGTGTGGATTTTTTTTTTCTGTCGGGGGTAAAAAGAAAACCATAACATGAACAGTTCGCGGCGACTGCACTAGCCAGGCGGCCTTAATTCCCCAGACTCAAAGACCCCACTGCCATACACCGCAAGGTACTATATTGGCAGTAAATGACAGCTGATAGAAGTAAAGTGAGCTTGAAAGCATTATTGCTTGTGTGACGTTTTGCTGAGAAAATGTGAGTTTGACACTGCATCTCTAGAATACCACTATAGCATTACAAATGTTCTTTATCTCCTTGTCTGTCTGTATGTATGCCTGTATGTTTTTATCTGTCTCTGTCTGTCTCTTTCGTCTCTCTCTCTCTTTCTGTCTCTCTGGTGAATCTCTTTCTGTCTCCTCTGTCAAACTCACGATGTATATCTGTCTCTCTTTATAGCCTCCAGCTGACTCTCTGTTGTCTCGCCCTGTGTCTATCTCTCTGTTTCGCTCTCTCTGTCTCTCTCTGTCTGTATCTGTTTCTCTCAATTGTCTCTGTCTTTCTGCTGTCCCTCTGTTATGTTCCCTGTCTGTATGGCCTCTCTCGATGGCCCTCGATGTCTCTCTATGTGTGTCTATGTATATCTGTCTTTCTGTCTTTCCCATCTGTGTCTGTCTGTGTCCATGCCTGCCTGCTTGCCTGTCTGCCTGCCTGCCCGTCCGTTCGTCCGTCCGCCCGCCCGTCCGCCCGTCTGTCTGTCTGTCTGTCTGTCTGTCTGTCCGTCCGTCCGTCCGTCCGTCCGTCTGTCTGTCTGTCTGTCTGTCTGTCTGTCTGTCTGTCTGTCTGTCTCTCTCTCTCTCTCTCTCTCTCTCATCTCTCTCTCTCTCTCTCTCTCTCTCTCTCTCTCTCTCTCTCTCTCTCTCTCTCAAGCTCACTGAGGTTTCGCGATGCATGTTGAAGTTAACCTTCCCAACATTCATTATTGACAAGGAAGCGCAAGCCGGACATCGATTTACCGACCATTTCAACTAATGCGTGACGTAGGAAATGCACTCTGGACTAACTCAAAGCTTGGAATGTGTAACGGCATGTCTGCGGGAGTTGGTTGTTTCATTATAAATGGCGCTGTGGCCCTAGCGGTGGCTGAGAGGTGTTATGTCTGATATCAACGCGAAAAGTGTGGGTTGCAATCCATAATTGAAAAAGTCAAACGTGATAATACCGGTGTGAATGCAAGACGCAATAAAGAAAACTCGAATTTATGAATGTCAGTTTTACAAGAAAGAAAGGAAAACAAATAATGAGAGAAGAAGATGCAGCGATATGTCTCGCACAGCTAACAAAAAGTAGATTTGGATCAAATACAGCTGAATGATGGAATATGTTGTTGTTGTTGTTGTTTGTTTGCGCTCGCTCGCTTTTAACTCAAGCGTAGTCCATACACACTATATATAGTAGTGATGGACTTAATTTTGCGTGTGGATTAGCTTTCCTTATTAACAGTGCCGCTCGCCATCAGGCGACCCCACTCCGACTTCAGAGGAACTTGTAATTAACGTCCCCAAGTCAAGGACGACAGGTCAACATTTTAGTCCAGCTGTCCGGGTAGGGATTGAACCGCTAACCTCGGCATCAGTACACCGGATGTTTAAGAACACTCGTTCATTTCCATTTGGCCATGTTTACTTGCAATGGAAAATGAGAAGTAAGGATGTGTCACAGTTATGGCTTAAAAGTTGGTAATATGGTAACAGACATTTCGTTATTATAACACAATGACAACATTTCGGCGATATATATATATATATATATATATATATATATATATATATATATATATATATATATATATATATATATATATATATATATATATATATATATATATGCCTGCCTGTCTGTCTGTCCAAGAGAAATGTTTAAATAGCTTTAATCTGCGATGTTTGCGAATAATACTTGGTATTAAGTGGTAAGAAAAAAAATCACAAACACTGAGGTATTGGAAAGATCAGGTTGTGTAACGGTTTGTTCCATTCCATGCTCAATCTTCATAGACTTAGATTGATAGGACACGTTAGGAGGATGGATGATGGTAGAATACCAAATTATATTATCTGTTTTGGTGAATTACAGATGGGTAAGAGATCTCGATACAAAGATGTGTGTGAGCGGGACATGATTGATACAGGCATTGATAATGCACACTGGGAGCAAGTCGCCACTGAACGTGTTGCATGGAGGGAAAATATAAGAAATTGAAGACTCTCCAAAGGAGAAAGTGATTACAGATAGGTCACACACTGAGCGCGTGAGACGTAAGACGGTGCGTGATGGTGAAAATGACCATGTGCTCACATGCATCCATTGTGGACGAATATTTACAGCGCGATCAGTCTGATCAGTTATATTCGCTACCGCCATGAGTTGTAGTTATTATGTCTTTTTGAAGCATAATGTAACAAACTATCGTCTGTCAAGACGGCAAGGTGCCAATATATATATATATATATATATATATAAGACCATGGCAAATGTGAAAAGTCCCTTAAGACGATTAATCCTCTCATGGCACTTAATCAGTTAAATAATAGTATTAATCATTCCTCATCACCACCATCATCATAATCATCATCATCATCATCATCATCATCATCATCATCATCATCATCATCATATAGCAGGTCTTTTGCAGAAGGCTGCTCTCATAAAGGCCGGCCGAACAGTTTCTCGAGGCTGCTCTCATAAAGGCCGGCCGACAGTTTCTCGATCTCTTGACATTTCTCCTGCGTCATGCACCCTCATGTTTAAAGTATCTGCAATGTCCAGTGTCCGTCATCGTGCTCCTCGACCCCAGCCACCTTTTCCAGATACCACGACGTCCAACTCTGTTCTTTCCAAGCCACTGTGACTTTTGATATGGCCAGCGCATTTTAGTTGCGAGATTATGCCGCGTATGAGCCAGATTTCTTCAATGTTCCGATCTTATAGAATTTCAGAAGTTGTCTACTTCTTAGTCCATGAACAGAGCCGCAACAGAGTTGTGGTTCCTGAGACGAATGTTGCGAATTCCTTGGACTGCCAGAGTAACTAACATCGACTGAATGTAACAGGCTAATGAAACTAGAACATTACATACAACAATAAGACAGAGACAAATACCTTTCTTTGGTTATGTGATGAGAAGAAAGGCATTGGAGAACATCGTGACAACTGGAAAGATCAAGGGGAAGAGAAGCAGAGGCCGACCAAGAGATATGACGCTGGATGGTTTGAGACGGTGGCATGGAGCAATATCTTGTTTAATGATTGCGAAATGGTCCATGATTCACACCCAAATCTTGCGACAGGAAAATTGCATGTTCACCAACAGTGTACTTTAACTTTTTGTGCTGGTGTTGTGCCATCATCATCATCATCATCATCATCATCATCATCATCATCATCATCATCATCATCATCATCATCATCATCATCATCATCATCATCATCATCATCATCATCATCATCATCATCACCATCACCACCATCATCATCATCATCATCATCATCATCATCATCATCATCATCATCATCATCATCATCATCATCATCATCATCATCATCATCATCATCAAGTGCCATGCCAGCTGGCGTATGCGTTCATGTCTCTCCACAGAACTCGGTCTTTGGTGTTCTTAATCAACTCTGCTGATATTCCTCCATGGCACCGTCTCAACCCATCCATTATCATTTCTCTTTGTCTGCCCCTGCCTCTCTTCCCCATGATCTTTCCAGTCGTCACAATGTCTTCTCTTCTTATCACATGACCAAAGAAAGCTGTTTGTCTGTTTCGTATTGTTGAATATAATATTCTAGTTTCATTAGCCTTTTTCAGGCAATCGTTGTTACTTACTCTGGCAGTCCAAGTAATTCGTAACATTCGTCTCAGGGACCACATCTCTTCTGTTTCCACGTTTTTCCTAATTTGTTCATTTACATTCCAAGATTCACTGCCATACAGCAAAACAGGTTCTATGTTGCATGTCAACACTCTCTTTCTTAAATTCAATGATAGTGCCTTATTGCATAAGATACCTTTGTGCCATAGGTTCTTAATAATAATAATAATAATAATAATAATAATAATAATAATAATAATAATAATAATAATGTTAACTGCTGTGCCACCATGTTGTGTAGATTAACATATTTACTACTACTATTTGAAGTCATCCTAATGCAGTTTGTACAGCGGCCGGGTACTATTTATTTTACAACTACAGCACTGGTTATAGAGCGTCTGTCACCGGCTGTTGCGCTCTAAAGCTTTATAGTTGTTTTATACTGCCGTCATGCACACATATGTTAGTGACTGCAACATGATGCGACCACATGAAACAGAACGACCTGCGTTAAGTTGAGTTCCTAGATAGAAGTAGTGAACACCAAGTCTGTACACCCGACAATATAATCAACGTTGTGAAGTATGGATGAATATCGTAATCAGTTCTGTTATAGATTTGACATACAGACTAATCACTGTCTGGCTGACTGTCTGTCTGTCTGTCTGTCTGTCTGTCTGTCTGTCTGTCTGTCTGTCTGTCTGTCTGTCTGTCTGTCTGTCTGTCTGTCTGTCTGTCTGTCTGTCTGTCTGTCTGTCTGTCTGTCTGTCTGTCTGTCTGTCTGTCTGTCTGTCTGTCTGTCTGTCTGTCTGTCTGTCTGTCTGTCTGTCTGTCTGTCTGTCTGTCTGTCTGTCTGTCTGTCTGTCACACGCACGCGCGCGCACACACACACACACACACAACGCTCTATCTCTCTTTCTCTCACACATCAATGTCATCATCATCCTCATAACCTATCTTTCTCCTCCTCCTCGACCTCCTCATCATCATCATCATCATCATCATTATCATCATCATCGTCGTTGTCGCCATCATCATCATCATAATCATCATTATCATCAGAAACCAAGCCCTTCGCAGAATGTCGATCGCACCACAACCTTCGGAGATATTCTTGATTCTACACCAGCTTTTCTGCCTGAGCACTGTCCACTGCCTGGGGTGGTAGACCCACGCTACTTCTTCCAGGCGCCTCACCTTCCGTCATTGTCCTTTGTAACGTTTAGTATCATCAAAGTATTTCATCGTCCCAGACACGATGCTGTTTTGTATATGTGCGCGCGCACACACACATACATACACACGCGCGCGCGTGCACGCACGCACGCACGCACACACCCATCCATCCACACGAACACACACACACACACACACACACATATATATATATATATATATATATATATATATATATATATATATATATATATATATATATATATATCTTGCAAGGGCCATGCGCCAATTTATTTATCGATCTATGTTTCGCCAGAGCACTTCAGCCTATTCCTTTGTCACATATTCAGATAGCTCTCCTGGCAACACTATTTCTCCTCCCTTCTAGAGACAGCCATCTGTTTTTGTCCACAACTGCCTGTCTTACTCGGCATTCATAGGTGGCTAGACATCTAGACGTCGTTCTTCTTCTTCTTCTTCTGCGATCATCCGGATTTTTTTTTCGGATGTGACTGCGTTGTGCCTGTTTACAGCAGAGCTGCGTTCTTGCGCCGTTAGGCCGACACATCCGACTTCTGCGGGCATATGTTGACCGGGTTAACCTTCCCGGAGACGTCGTTCATTATCCCCACCAAAGTAAAATATCCATAAATAGAAGAAACATGCTGTTGTAAAATCAATACTCGCTTAAATCGGAACATTTCTAACATTTTGTGTAGGAGGCCAACATGGCAGAATGGATAAGATCGCCCGTTCTTACACATCCGGTGTACTGATGCCGAGGTAGCGGGTTCAACCCCTACACCAGCCAGTTGGACTAAAGTGATGATTTCTCGTCCTTTAATTTGGGACGTAAATTACACATACCTCTGAAGTCGGAGTGGGTTCGTCTGATGGAGAGGGACACTAGTAATGAGGAAATCTAATCCACACGCAAACATCAGTCCAGTGCATTAGAAATAATAGCAAATGTATGACTACGCTTAAGTTTAAAGCCAAGGAACAAAACAAAAAGACTTTGTTATCAATGTCATATTTGGTGGTCATTAACATCCCTCCAGGGAAGAATCGTCACATGTGAGATGACATGCCTGAAAAGTCCGCTGGGGTCTCCAGAAGCGGCAGGGAGTCAAAGGATAACATCAGAAATATGATAGACGTAACACGTTGCAGTGATGACTCTCAAGAGACAGAAAATGAAATGGTTTGGGCATCTAATAAAAATGCATACTGATCAACGGCTACAAAGAGCAAAAACATGTCCCGAAGGAGAAACTAGCTTGGGGGTCTGTGACGTGATAGCACCGTCACATGCTGTAGGCCTGAATGCACGGAGGATAGGTGGTCAGTCTGTGTCTCACTTAGCTATGAACGAGCGCAGATGTCGAACACTCGTCCGACCGAGTTCATGACAGTATCATCGTAGGTCGTGTCAATCACGCTAACGCGCCCGCGAATGGCAGTTGGAAATCTAAAAAGAGTAGCCTAACGGTTCTGCCCGGGAAAAATTTTGAGTTAAAAATCTACCCAAAGTATTTCAGGATCCTCGCCGGTGCTACGGAGTTCGTGCACTGAGCTGAGTTTCTCCAGACTCAGATTTGAGTTAGGAGGAGAACGGAGCAGTTATGGGTTACACCCGTGTGCCGTGATGTTGATCCATCGACTAAACTAAACTAAACTAACCATGAAAAAGACTCATAAATACTCTCATGGCTCGGACACTGAAATAGTATCATGGCTCGGACACTGAAATAGTATCATGACTCGGATACTAAAATAGTATCATGGCTTGGACACTGAAATAGTATCATGACTGAGACATTGAAATAGTATCATGACTGAGACACTGAAATAGTATCATGGCTCAGACACTGAAATAGTATCATGGCTCGAACACTCAAATAGTGTCATGGCTCGGACAATGAAATAGTCTCATGGCTCGGACATTGAAATAGTATCATGGCTTGGACAC
>JACEFZ010025713.1:15000-20995 GCA_014155875.1 Cepaea nemoralis
AACTTCCAATTTCGACATGGAAAAAATCAACAAGAGATGACGTCTTGGGATGGCCGATCGAAGCCAAGCACCATCCTCGTCTCCCACCTTTTTGATCTGTGTTTTAATAGAAAACATGCCTGCACTGGAAATTGCCATTATTATTACTATATATTTGCAACATCGATTAATTTAGCCAATTCATGGCTACTAATGTATCAGGTTTTTTGCACGTAGTCAACCAATTTGCTATTTCGAGTTAGGTATTCGCGCATTCTTTCTCAAATTATATTTTCTGATAACAACTCTAATGTTGTTTTGAAAGTCGTGATATCTCCATTCAGGCTTTCTTTGGTAGTAACTGCTGAAATGCACAATTATAATCTTTATGTCTTGTATAATTTAGATTCGCGTAGGATGGATTCAGCTACCACTGGAAGGTTTTAAAATTCACAGAGTGAATTATTTTCGATTCCTCATGTTCGGATGATGACCATGGCTAATGATGACGTCATGTTTTCAGCGTCTAGTTTCAGTGATGTGATGTCATATGGTGGTCATGTGACTGAATTCACATGTGCCTATAGCTTTCTAGTTTCTTTTGTCAGGTTTGTCCTCTGACCTTCTATTCTCTTCTACTGTAGTCTATGAATGCCAATCAATACTTGTACATTGATGTTTTCATGTCATTTCAAATACCCCATGATTCCCCTAAGGACATATATTTGTCAAATATCAAAGCTCCGGCTCCGAAAGTACAGCCCACTCATTTGTAAAAAGTCGGCAAAAAAAAAACCGATAGCAGAATTCCTAAATTAAAGCATACAAAAGGACTATTGTGGGAAATAACATTCGAACGGAGGATTGGATTAAATTTGCGAAGTCCCAAATTAATGACTCCGGATATACTGGTTTGGCTGCTACACAGGATAAAGAATAGTCTCTTTCAACCAATGTAATATGAATGCACGGTTCAATGGGTTCATGCTTTGAGAAAATTTGGGAATGGAAAGCGCGGAATGCTTCTATTAGAGGGCTGGTTGCCAGATACACAATTGCCAACGTAAGTGAAAAATATTCACCAGTAGTTCGATATACTTTTATCTGCAGGCGAAAGCAAAGTGAATGACTCTTTAGGCATATATATATATATATATATATATATATATATATATATATATATATATATATATATATATATATATATATATATTATATATATATATATATATATATATATAGGGTATTAGTTGTTACATCTATATGTTAATACACTAATCGGAGTTCAGCATGACCGAATAGATAAGTGCGCTCGCTCTTTAACTTCATGTGTGCTGATGCCGAGGTAGCTAGTTCAAGTTCAAAACCTACACCATTCAGCTTCACTCACATGTTTACTTCTCGAGATTGACTTGGGGACGTAAATTACAAGTATCTCAGAAGTCGGAGATGGTTCACCTGATGGCGAGGGACACTGGTAATAGGGACAGCTATCCCACTCGCACAAATCAGTCATGTGTGGACTACGCTCGAGTTAAAAGCGGGTTAAAACAAATCCATGAATGGGCACTCTGTGGGTGATGTGGTCAGTATCACGGCTGTGTGGGTGATGTGGTCAGTATCACGGCTGTGTGGGTGATGTGGTCAGTATCACGGCTGTGTGGGTGATGTGGTCAGTATCACGGCTGTGTGGGTGATGTGGTCAGTATCACGGCTGTGTGGGTGATGTGGTCAGTATCACGGCTGTGTGGGTGATGTGGTCAGTATCACGGCTGTGTGGGTGATGTGGTCAGTATCACGGCTGTGTGGGTGATGTGGTCAGTATCACGGCTGTGTGGGTGATGTGGTCAGTATCACGGCTGTACTACCCAAGACATTTCCCGTTATCCAGTTTAAATCATGTACGCCTGGCAGCCCCAGTCAATTGTGAAAACCCGTCTTTTATCTGCAGGTCGAAGGGCATGTGAGTTACATTTAGAGCAATTGCAGATGCCTCAATATTTTACCTCCTAGTCAAGGCTAATTTCACAGAAAACTGTGACCTCATGTGCCATCGTGACGTCTGCTTTAAAGTAGCTGTCTGGTTGGCTTAATGATGATGAAACAGTTGTCATGGCAGGGCAGACCAGGTCCTAAGCCTTGGTCGGCAACTGGTTAGGATCGAACCCCCGACAGTTAGAGCATTACTTTGCTGATCCAGCAGCTTCTGAAGCGTACTTTGTTCCAGATGTATTGGTATTGGTGTTACCTTTCCTCTGGAGTAAACTTGGCCGAGAGAGGGATCTACTGCATGGTTTACCAATGGACTCTACAATTCAGCTCAGTCTTTGTGCTATGGGGAGAGTATTATGTCTTTGTTTTTCAAGCACAATAATTATCGTCTGTTAAGACGACAAGGTGCTAGTGTACCTTTACATTGCTTAAAGCCTCCTCCAGTCCTATCTAAGAGTCGATGCGCTGTAAGCAGGAATCCTTCAGTCGCACAGTCCGGTTTTCTTTTTGGAGGAATCTTTTCTCTTATGTCAGTCGAAGAAGTCTGCTTTCAATCAGTACGACGAAAGACAAGACAGACACATCATCAGATTGCAACTTGTATCATAAGTATTGAGACTCTTCGCTGGATGTTGAAGATGAGGTAGGTGCAGGTATAAGAATGTCGCGGGTGCTGTAATGTTGGTTCTGAACTCAACTCAACCTGTTCATGATTCCTTACAGTGTATCTCCATATGTTACGCAACCTTTTGGAATTGTGTGTATATTGCAGAAGAAGCGATAGATCTTCACGGCCTGGAGAGAACGGTGCTGCAGGGAGTGAGTGACCAGAGGATCTGGCCGACACGCAAGACTCCGAGGAAAGGCCAGACGGACACATAATAAAACCGCTAGTGGTACATTTGGTAGTGGGACTCTTCGGTGGCTGCTGCAAATGAGGACGGAACACAAGTTGCAATATCCAGAGAGCAATAATATTGGTTCTTGACTTAACTCCATATGCTAGCGTCACAAACCTTTTCCTCCCAAGTTGTGGTGTCGATCCCCAACATTTTCGAAAGAAGAATGTCTGTTGTGAAGCAACATGTGTGCTCCTGGCTGGTGCGACCAGGAAGCAAGCTATGCAGTGGAATCATTTAGCTCAGTGTTGCTCAAGTAGACCATGTTGTCACTTGTCTGGCCCAAAGCGGATTCCAAAGTGGCCGTTTGAGTCTGAAATGGCTGCAAAGAGAGTCCATACCAGAGGAGCATATTATTAAACGTTGTAAGTCCCAGTTTTATAGAGATTTGTTAGCGTTGTCCAGGGTACAAAGTGCCCCGATACATTCACAGAGTGTAGGTAAGTAAAGAGCCTATTTACACTCATTGAGGCGCATTAGGCATGAACTTCTAGACACATATTTGATAGAATCCTCAGCACTCGAAGGGCGATACAGTCAGTATCACGCCGGTATCAGGAATCTACTGTGGATACGTGAAGTGTTAGGACAATCACATTTTATAGGCCTGAGCGTAAGGAGGAAGAAGTGGTCAGTCTCTCCCTCCCAGAACGAAGGAAGAGAGATGACATCGACCCAATGTCCGACCGCGCTGATGCCATTGTCAGCATGACGCCCTGTGACACAAAAACGCTCGCCATGGAAGTTAAAGTATTTGTTTATGTTGTTACTCTGGGTTATTGTATTATACTTGTATTTTTTGTTTAATACTTTGTATGTACCACATCATTGTGGCTTAGAATATGTGAAAACCTATTACTACCTATTACTTCCCTAACAGCAATGCATGTTTTGGGACTACCTTTACCTTTGTTCTACTCTGTGGAGATCTTAAATCACTGGGAACGAATAATAAAATAATACAAGCACTACCAGTTTCATCAACATATCGGATTACAGAGAGGATTGAAGAGCAGCGATCGTCGATGGTTGTTTCAGACCAGGCTCCCAAAAAAGAAGGAGGAGGAGAAGATGCAGAACCGGAAGAAGCAGAAGAAGAAGAAGAAGAAGAAGATGAAGAAGAAGAAGAAGAAGAAGAAGAAGAAGAAGAAGAAGAAGAAGAAGAAGAAGAAGAAGAAGAAGAAGAAGAAGAAGAAGAAGAAGGAGAAGAAGAAGAAGAAGAAGAAGAAGAAGAAGAAGAAGAAGAAGAAGAAGAAGAAGGAGAAGAGGAAGAAGAAGAAGAAGAAGAAGAAGAAGAAGAAAGAAGAAGAAGAAGAAGAAGAAGAAGAAGAGAAGAAGAAGAGAGGAGACTATATGGAACAAAGCAACAGTTGATTATGCATCTTTCTCTACATGGAATTGCGCCAAGAGACCCGGGAGCCACTGAATGTATAACGAAATCATGCTCTGAATTATTCAAATAATCGATCAGCTCAGCAGTGAAATGAAGATCAGAGATTGAATCAAGCCAATACATATCAACATATTGCCATGAAATGTTACCTCATCGCCCGCATGAATATCAAAATGTATAACCAGCGATATGATTATAGTGTCGAGTTGTGATCGTTACAATCACTAATCTAGTGAAAGCTACCCCACAGTCATAGTACGTATTAATCTGTCTGTCATCATAATCATCGTTATCATCATGTGCCGTACGTAATGACGCATGCACTTATGTATCCCACAGATCTCGCTCCTTGGTGTTCTACATTGTATTTCTCCACGCCAAACCCATCACTTTTTCTTTCGGTCTGTCTCTGCCTCTTCAACTATTAATCTTTCCAGTCATCACGATGTTTTCCAATATTTCATTTTTCACTATATGATAAAAACATCGTTTGTCTCTTTCTATTGTCGCGTGTAGGTTCTACTTTTTTTACCCTCTTACAAACAATCACTGTTTTTTAACTTGTATTCCTACTATTGTCCAGAAACCACATCTCCCTGTCTCAAAGCTCTTTTAATAGTTCCTTTACATTGCAAGATTCACTGCAGTGTCGTCACAAGGCTTAAGCATCCCGTCTTTCTGTAACGCTTTAAGTCTGCATTTGGACAGAAATAAGTCTCGTTTCAGGAAGGCGTAGGTCTGAAATGTTAGGGATCATCAATTTTGAGCTCGCAAATTTAGTGTGAGTGGAAAATAATTAGATAGGATTTTATAAGGGTATCCAGGGTTTGGGGTGGCATTTCCCTGTAGCCTTCTTCAAAAAGCTTGGAAAAATTTGGGCCCTTTACCCCCGATGGGAGGGATGCCGAGCAATGCTGGAAAAATAATTGATTTGGTGGATATGGACACTGGACTACCTTATCTCTGTCAGCAAGTAAGTCGCACACCCGGACTGAATGAACAGCATCATTTTTATAGGCTTAAAGTACACGCCCATCTACAGATGAAAAAAATACAAACAGAATCATAGAAATATATGCCCATAACAAAAACATGAAAAGTAGAAAAAGGATATATGAGGAGGTGGAGAGTGTTCCACTCAATGGCGGATCACTATCCTTTCTCTCTAGATGGAATTCACTTTTAATTATGGGGTGTGGGTCATGATGTGATAATCTTGAGAAATCGGACAGTAAAACAAGATCATAAAAATGAGACCAAGTTGTCTGTTTTGACAAAAATCATTAGGTTGTGATCAAGGTAAGTTGAGACAAAGTTATCAATGAGTGACAAAGCTGTGTTGTGATGAAGGTAGGTTGTAACAATGGGATGTTGTGACGAAGACAATTGAGACCCAAAGGGGTGTTGTGCAGATGCATATTGAGACAGATGCTGTTGTGATACCAGCAGGTAAGTCAGAGGTTTTTGAGAAGATGCATGATAATAAGGTTTTTTGGAACACAAACAGGTTGAGAAAAGTCACCATTATAAAAATCTCATCATCCTATGCTGTAATGCAAGACAAACCTCATGTCTCTGGAGTTAGATTGTTCTCAAGTCCCCCCATAAACAACAAGACATTTTCCTTTTTTTTCAGGGGAAAAATTCGAAAAACCCCCCCCCCCCCCCCCCCCCCCCCCCCCCCCCCCCCAAAAAAAACCCCCAAAAAAAACAAAAAATAATGAAAAAGTTT